>CAUYSK010064396.1:0-18741 GCA_963575035.1 Avahi laniger | reverse complement strand
GAGCTGGAATGCATTCTACTAAGTGAGGTATCCCAAGAATGGAAAGACAAGCACCACATGTACTCACCATCAAATTGGTATTAACTGATCAACACATAAGTGCACATATAAGAATAACATCTATTGGATGTTGGGCAGGGGTGAGGGGCAGGGGAGAGGAGGGAGAGGGGACAGGTATATACATACACAAAGAGTGCAATGCGCACCACCTGAAGGATGGACATATTTAAAACTTGGACTTGGGAGGGGGGGCAAGGGCAACATACGTAACCTAAACATCTGTACCCCCATAATATGCTGAAATAAAAAAAAATTAACTTCAAAAATGATCAATAGAAATTATGTACTCTTCCACAACAGAACTAATCTAAAAAACAAAAAAAAAAAGATGAAAGACAGAAAATACTATTGATGGCGTCAGCATTGGAGATTACAGATTTTTGTCAGGTGCTATATTAATTAATCTTCAATTAAAAACAGGTTGTGCATAAAAACTTTATTAGGGAAACAGGTGTTTGTAAGGAAGAATGCTTTGTTTTTCTACCAAAAGAACATTTAAAATGATAAGACGTTAACAAATTGCTCAGAAAAACTTGCATAATCCGTAATGTAACTGAAGAATGATACCGACGAGTTGCCCAAATATTAGATTCTGGGTGCAGGAGGCTTTTTAACAGGAAGGAAATAGAATAGAAGGGATATATTTCCTCTCCTTTTCTAGTCTTAAAAGTCAAAAATAGGTGAAATTTCCCTTTAACACCCTGTAGCTCCATTCCACCTAGCTCCCAGCTCTGTGGGCAATTCTCCTCTGACCTCCAGGCATCCGATACTTTCCTGCTGTTCTGGGCACATTAAGCTTCCCCTCAGGCACTCACATCAAAACTCTTATTTCTTCAATAAGGGTAGGCATTAGAGAAGAAAGCATTCTGATTAGAGTAATTCACAATAAGGTGCGAATCGCTGTCAGCCAATAAGCACTTCAGGCAATGAAGAATACTCACTGAAACTCTACAATTTGTCTGGAACTGTGTTAGGCTTGTTGGCTCTATTATCTCTATAAAAATTTATTTTATGGAGGAGGACACTGGAACTCAAGTTCTTTAGAGAACTTGCTCGAAGAATACAGTTAGGAAATCTCAGAGCCATGATTTAAGACACCAAAAATGTTCCATTGGAGGTACATTTGGTGCCAATTAACTGATAGTTTCACGTTCAGGCACTGGGAAAACGGAGGTGCTGGTAAGAATGTCAAAAATAATGAGGAGGAATAAGTTGGGGCAGGTGGTTCTGACGAGGTATATATTCTCCCCTAGACCAAGTTCAACCAGTTTGTATATTTTCTTTCCCATTCTATCATACTCCACTTTCTACATACAACCAAACTTTATAATGCAGTCATCTAAAAGTTCAAAATTGTTTGTAGCCCTAACTTAATTCTTTGCTTTTGTGTTCAAATTATCAGGATTTCTGAATGGAGAACAGGTCATACTTTCATATTTTCATGTGTCACTATTTATTGATGGGGTGTTTTTTTGTTTTTTTTTTCCCCACTGATGGGAGTTTGGAAAGTCTCATAGATAGTGGGGATAGGAAGACGCTAACAGTGGAAATTGTGACATCCAGTAGCAGTAACTCTGAGGTATGTGTGGTAGAATTGGAAGGAGGAGGTTTACGTTGGATGTTTTAAAATTAGTTTTTAGCTGAAATCAGCTTTTCCCTTTACCACTGTGATAATATATATTACATCAGTGTTTGGTCTCACAGGCCTATGTTGTGGTCCATAAAAAAGTATCTGTTGTCCAATAAGAAAACCTGGAAAAATCTGAAAAATTGTTTTGGCTAAAAAAAAAAAAACCTTCCTCAAAATAAATTAGCATTAGAATCGGGGAATCTCTATACTGATGTTATTATTATTTTCTTCTCTATAATATCTCACCAATTCTATTGCATATAATGCTAAAAATTGTCACCAAATCATAAATGAGTAAAAGAAAAAAGCACAACCATCACCACCAACAGAATACCCTTCTATCTGCAGAAATTATTTAATATATCTCTTGGTGGCATTTCAATTAAAACAAAGGGCTACCCAAGGTAGTGTGATAATGTTTACTGGCTGTCTTTGTATAGATAAAACACAAATTCTCACTAAGACAAAAGTATATTATGATTATAGTACTCTTTAGATAAAATGAATATATTCATCAACACCAAAACACCTATATAGCCTAGAGCTAATCTCATAGACTTTATTTTTTGAAAAAAGTTTATAACTCACTTGACTCTTATTCATCTGCCTGAGGATTTATGCACTATCCGTATCATTTTCAAGTTCAAGTTCTTAATTAAATAATTAAGTAAAAGAAATTTAATGTCAGCTGTTGACACATTTTACTGCCCGTGTTTACTTTTATTTTCCATTGCAAGAGGCATTTGAAGGCAATTTTCCACATTATCCTCCCCTGCTCCTCAAAATAGAAGCTAATACTTCAACGTCAAACTCTCTTTCCTCTCTTGAGAACCAGAGAGTACATGAGTTCTCTTATAGGAATTCAGGAACGCCCTCTTGCCTGAGGACATATCGTCTGATAGGAAGGAATGGAACTCTGAACATTTAATGAATATCTCCAACACTAACCTTGTGTGAACTGAGTCATAAAATGGAAACCAATAGTGTTTCACACACTTTGGCACCCCTCCAGCAAGAAAAGGAGCAGCCGCTCTAAGAGGGGGACTATAAATATCTTCAGTACCTTTTAATTGACAGCAGAGACTAGCGTATTGGTTAGAAATCATGCAAATTAGATCCAAATGATGGCTTTGCCATCTTTCGGGTGCAACTTTGGACAACTCACACTTCTTGGAGGCTCCTTCCTCCTCTGTAAAACAGGATAAAACAGGATTAATAGTATCTAGCTCTTACTCTGAGGATTAAATGAGATCAAGTATAAAAAAACTTAAGTGCTTGCACATAATAGACATTTAATAAATGCTTGTTTTTGTCCTAGAAAACAGAGCCCAAGGTGGAGATTGTTGGTCAGGAGGTTTATGGTTGAGTAGTCTCAGGACAAAGAGAGTGAGGAGGGAAGTAGGAGCGAGCAGACGAAACAAGCTCGCAGAATATGATCTCCGATGGGAACTGACTTCCACCTGACTTCCTGGGGAAGCTCTGCAGCTCGAATTGCACTAGCAGTTGGGGTGTGTGGGGAGTGTGGCCTTTCCAGTATGGGAGCTCACTTTTGACAGAGGACAATTCTCAAGAAAAGGGTGTTAGCAGCAATGGGATGGGGAAGCAGGGAGGGTGCGTGTGTCCCTGTTGGTAAAAGTGGTCTGGATGAGACGCCAATAGCGCCCACTAGAGTCACACTTGGTATTGCTCAGATCCACTTGCTTCTCACCCCAGGTCCATCCACCCAGGCATAGCTGCTCCAGGATTCTGATTGGTCACAATTTCTGTGAAAACTTAGGGTTGCCCCGACAAACTAGACCACCTGCTACTGCATTGTTCCTGAGGCTGAAACTCAGTGGTTCTCAATCTGGGGAGATTTTGTCCCCCAGGGGACATTTGTCTGGAAAACTTTCGTTTGCCACATCTGGAGGTTGCTGCTGGCATTATGTTCTACAACGCACGGGATAGGCCCCACTGCAAAGAATTATTCAGTGCGAAGTATCAATAGTGCTGAGTTTGGGAAACTCTGCTGTAACTGACATGCATCATTTCATTGCATCTTCACCAATTCTAGATTCTCTTCCCCTACACCCCTCCCCTCAGCAAGCACATTTGGTGGTCTAGGGATATTGTCTGCTGAGTTGACTTAGATCTTCATCCCTGAGGAACATAAGCCCGATTTAACATGCTTCGTCAGTTTATGGCTTCTGCACATGCCCATTTAGTTAGAACTGGATGAGGAAGTACCAAAAGATACCCCAGTGGATCACTTGAGTTCCAAACCTAAATCTCAACTTGCCACCAACAGGCCGAGTGGTCTCATTGAGGGACAGTCAGGTATGGAACCTCAGCCTTACTCTTTGTTGGTAGAAGGTCAGACATTTAGCTGTGGCAATAGCTAGATTAACCTTAGTGAGAGGAAGAATGTACCGTAAAGTCCCATGTATAGCTCTATGGATTGCTTCTGAGATCATTTGACCTTATTACTTGATGGGTCATAGTGGTAACTTCTGGCCACATGGTCACCTCCTGTCTGATGGAGAGAAGTTCAGTTTCTATTATGGCCTAGTAGCATTCTAGGAGTTGGTTGGTTTTGTTTTGGTTTGGGCTTTTTATATAACAGTTTTATTAAGATACAACTTACATACCATAATTCACACTTCTGAGGGGTACAATTCAGGATATTTTAGTTTATTCACAGAGTGGTGCAGCCATCACAGCCATCTGATTTTAGAAAATTTTTATCATCACCAAATAAAACCTCAAACCCATTTGCAGTCAACTTCCATTCTCCCCAATTCCCCCAGTACAAGGCAACTACTAATTTACTTTGTTTCCATGGATTTGCCTATTCTGGAAATTTCATATAAATGGGATCATATAATATGTGACCTCTGTGTCTGGCTTGTTTCACTTAGCATATAGTTTTCAAGGTTCACCCATGTGGTTGCATGTACTGGTACTTCATTTCTTTCTATTTATAAATTTATTTCATTGTATGAGCATACAAAATTTTCTTTATCTATTCATGAGTTGATGGACATTTAGCATGTTTCCACTCCTTGGCTGGTATGAATAATTTGGCTGCTATAAACATTTGTGTAAAAGTTTTCTCTGTGGCCATATATCATCAATTCCATATACCTAGGAGTGGAATTCCTGGATTATATGGTAACTCTATGTTTAACATTTTGAGGAACTGCTAAGCTGATTTCCAAAGTGATTGCACCATCATTTTAGAATCTCACCAACAATGTATGAAGTGTTTGTTAAGTTTCCTTGTCATTTTCACTTTGTTCCATTAGTTATTTAGGAATGTATTTGTTTCCACATATTTGTGAATTTCCCAATTTTTCTTCTGTTGTTGAGTTCTTATTTCATTTCATTGTGAGCAGAGAATATACTTTGTATGACTTCACCATTTTAAATTTATCGAGGCTTGTTTTCTGGCCTACGCATTTGAAAAGAATGTGCTGCTGTTGTTGGGTTGAATGCTCTAGAGATGTCTAAGTGTAATTGATTCACAGTGTTTTTTGAAATCTTCCCCTTTTTTGTTGACTTTCTGCCTAGTTGCTCTATTCATTGAAATTGGAATATTGAAGTCTCCAACTATAATGTTGATTTGTCTGTTTCTCCCTTCAATACTGTCAGTTTTGAATTACGTACTTTGGAACTCTTTTGTTTGGCGCATATATGTTTTTAGTTATATATCGTCTTGCTTGATTGACACTTTTATCATTATAAAATGTCCCTCTTTGTCTCTAGTAACAATTTTTGACTTGACGTTTATTTCTTCAGATGTTAATATAGCCATTCCAGTTTTCTGTTCATTACTTCTTGTATAGTGTATCTTTTTCATGCTTTACTTTCAACTTATTTGTGTCTTTGAATCTAAAGTATGTCTCTTGTAGACAGCATATCTGCTAACTTCTTCCTTTTCATTGGAGTGCTTGTCCATCAACGTTTAAAGTAAACCTGATAAAGGTAGAATTTACACCTATCATTTAGCTATTTGTTTTCTACATGTCTTAAGTTATTTTGTTACTTTATTTCTCCATTACTTTGCCCTTTTGTGTTAAATCAGTATTTTTGTTAAATAGGAAATGTGCCATTTTAATTCTCTTGTTTTTTATTTTGCTATTTTTTAAGTTTTTTTTTTAGTTGTGGTCCTGAAGTTTCCAACTAACATTAACATCTTAAAATAATATACTTCAAATTAACACCAAATTAATTTCAATACTATCAGAAACTTTTATTCAATATCATTTTTTCCTCTCTTTCGTTCTATTATTGTTATAAAAATACCGAAAAATATAACTTTTAACATTTTAAGTCCATCGACAGTTTTATAATCATTGCTCTATGATGTTATCTTTCAGATAAGACCAGAGAAGGAAGGAATTACAAAGAGAAATACAACTATGCTGTCTTATATTTAGCTATGCAATTACCTTTACTGTTGATTTTTATTTCTTCATGAGAATTTTAGTTATTTTCTGTTTTATTTCAATTTGAATGATTTTTTTTAGCATTTCTTGTAGGATAATTCTTCTATCAACAAATTCATTCAATTTTCATCTGGGTATATCTTCATATTTTCTATATTTTTGAAGGATAGTTTTGCTTCATGTAGAATTGTCGATTGCCTGTTTTTATTTTTTTTTTCCTCTGCATCTTGAAAATTGCATCCCATTTGCTCCTAGTATCCACCATTTCTGATAAGATGTCAGATGTTAATCTTATTGTGGCTCCCTTCTCTATGATGAATCACTTAGTCCTGCTGCTTTCAAGATCTCTCTTTGTCTTTTGACAGTTTGACCATGATATTTTCAGATATGGATCTCTTTGAGCTCATTTTACTTGGAATTTTTTGAACCTTTCCGGTGCAGATTAACGTTTTTCTTCAAATTTGGGAAGTTTTCAATGATTTCTTCCAATATTGTTTTTTCTCCTTCCTTTTTCTTCTCTGTTTTCAGGTCTTCAATTTATTTGAACATTGACTTGCTTGACGATATTCCACATGTCTCCAAGGCTCTGTTCTTTTTTCTTTGTTCTTTTACTTGATGTTCTTCAGACTGGATAATCTCAACTGGTCTATCTTCCAGTTCAGTGATTATTTTATCTGTCAGCTCAAATCTGCTGTAGAGCCCCTCTAGTCAATTATTCATTTCAGTTATCTCACTTATTTCTTTCCTGTAACACAAGCCACTGCAATTGCAAGGAACCATGATAGGCCCTATGATTTACCTCCAGGAAACTGAAGCAAACCACCATGTAGCTCTGGCTGCTGCTTTAATCATGAATAGTACAGACCTTTGTTCCTGATCCAGGACTCTTTTGTCCTCTGCCAGCATTGTAAGTCTTGAAACACAATCTAATTGTTACCTAAAAGTAAGTGAAAATTCTACTCTCTGTACAGCCTTTGAGTTTTGGCAATGAAGATGGGTTGCTGATAGAGACAAAGATTTCCAGAATAGAAATAATGAGGGGTCTTACAGGCTGGGTTAGGGAGTATGAGAAAATGCCCAAGGGTCTGGTAGTGAATGTTCTTGCCCTAGTGATGGGGTGGGAGAAAGGGCCCCCCCCACTCTTTCTGCCTATTAATGAAAGTTTAGAGACAGAATGATGAGAAGTAGGATTGAAACCAATCTCCTGAATGTGGCCTAGGTTCATTCTCCTCTAAATGGAAGGAGGAAAGAATATTGCAATAAAAATGGGGCGGAAAGCCCCAAGCAGGACCTCAGCCAAACGGTAAGATGACTGGTGGGAGACCCAAAACTGGGACACTTAGGATCAGCAATGAAGACATAGAGCTTTGGATATCTTTTAAACATCTGACGTTCTTTTGCTAAATCTTAGAGGTCAGCTGCTTAAAACTGAAAGTAAATGCAAAGCCTTACTTACTGGCACTAAGCAATTCTTACAGCCCTGATGCCTTCTTTGCCCTCTACCACATCCTCAACTGCTTTAAGTAAAAAACCAAGCCCTCAAAGTCTTATTGCTGTGTTGGATATAGGAGTTCAAGTCACTCGCTAGCTGATCCTATGTCAATAGGAGGTGCTGAGTGCAAGGTGGCAGGAGATTGCCAAGGATTGCGGGTAGAAACTGCCGGGACGTGGGAAAGGGGCACGGAGCCAGGAAGAAACTGCCCCTGATCCTGGAAGGCCTCAGATGCTGGAGGTGCACAAGGGAGAACGTGAACACACCCTCTGGCAAGAAGCTGAAGGAGAAAAAAACTTACCTGTTCACTCTAGGACAGTCTTCATTATCCTTCTGTACTCCCCAAGCTCCTAGCTGGGAGGTAACATTATCTCCTGATAGGTGCGACTGTAGCCCCCTGAAATGCAGGTAGTAAAGTCCTTGATATGTATTCCCATGAGGGTAAAGTGCCGGAATTTCAATGATAGAGCTTAAGCAAAATGTGCAATAAAGAAAAAACTGTTAAAGCGACCTTTAGGTGAAGCCCTATGGGTCAACTCAACATACTTTTGTTACAAAAATACATAATGGAATTAGTACGTTATTATACCATAAATGCTCATAAAGTGTGATATAGTTTGGATATTTGGTTCTTCTAAATCTCATGTTGAAGTTTGATCCCCAATGTTGGAGGCGGGGCATAGTTGGAGGTGTTTGGATCATGGACTGAGCCCTTACGAATGGCTTGGTGGCCACCCTGCAGTAATGAGCAAGTTCTCATTTTGTTAGTTCATGCAAAACTGGTTGTTTAAAAGAGACTTGCACCTCCTCCCCTCTCTCTTGCGCCCTCTTTCACCATGTGACACTCCTACTGCCCCTTTGCCTTCTGCCATGATGGTAAGAGTCCTGAGGCCCTTACTAGAAGCAGATGCTAAGGCCATGCTTCTTGTACAATCTGCAGAACCATGAGCCAAATAAACCTCTTTTCTTTATAATTTACCCAGCCTCAGTTATTTCCTTTGCGGCAATGATAATGGACTAAGACAAAGTGTCAGAAGAGATTTTTTTGTTTAGGGCTTTAAAAAGTATGCTAGTGGGACAAAGTGCCCTGTCATTTGTAACCAGTGGGGTAGTGAGCATTTAGCATCAATGCCTCTCTCCTCTGATGTCCAGGATTGTCACTCTTTATATGATGTCCTGCTGACTGGAAAGTCAGATGTCTCAGTCTAAATGGGCCTGGCTGTGATGTTATCATACCTTAGTCAGCCGGGGTGGTTAACAAACTCCGGCAAAATTCAAGGACTATATTCCAAGTACAGTTTCTTAGGACTATGTGGGCAAATTTATAATGCTCAATTACTTCAACAATCAATCAAACACTACCATCTTTTTTGGCCCCACTATTACCAAAAAGAAGGCCCAGATTCTTACTGAGATTTAAATATTGGAGGCAGCATATGCCTCACTGAACAGTCTTTCTTGTCAAGTGAAAATAGTGTGTTCAGGGAATCTGCTAACCTGGACCCAGCTTCATCTCTGTATTTTATGATGGGTGGTAGCTACTCCTTTGGGGGAAACTTATCTCTCCCTCAGCTGCCTGAAGCAAAGTTGCTGGCTCAGTGGGGATCCCAATTCATAGAGGTTCCCCTCAACTCCTGGGTCTAGTTGACCTACAGTTCAGCCAAGCTGAAACTTGTTGGTGCCCACTGGGGATGCTGCGGCTGTTTAGCCTCAGTCCAGCTACACACTGGACAAAACTCAAGGTTGTGCTCACAGCTCAGGCCAATATGCCCCTTGACATTTGTAGTGACTTCTGCTGGTCTAGCCGTTTGAATTGTCACTTGGAAGACCACAGATAGGCAGATTAAAGACACACCTATTTGTGGTCAAAAACTGCAAACAAATCGTGGCTGCTGATTTGGTGGTCTGGGTCACTCATGTGGCCCATGTGGCCTCATATCACTTATTGTAGATGTCCAGGGTAAGGGTCCATTCTCTGACTGAAACAAAGCTGCTGCTCACACCTGCAATGCCCAAATCACTCCCTCATCACCCAGATCTGTTATCACATTGGAATATGGCCACATATCACCACCAGGCTCTGGGGTTCTATGTCTGATATAGAGACTACCACTGCAGGCTAGATCTGTGGTTTCTGCCAGTAGGTGACTTGTTTGTCTCAAGGAGGACACGTTGCAGGGGCTGGTGACCCTGCTTGCTCTTGGAAGATTGACTACATTGGAACTGTGACCTTCCTCATCTCCTCAGGTTACTAATGATGCTGCAGTACTTTTGACAGCTTTTCAGGTTATCGTACTGTGTTCACTTGGGCCATTGAAATTAATCTGTGTTGTGTTTTTCACTCTCTGGATCTTCTACAATCAGATAGTGATGTTCTTTTTGTCACAAAGGCCATCCAACAGTGGGACAATGGTTAAAGTATTGAATGGACATTTCATGCCTCCTGATCTATGGATTTGGGGTATTGTTGAACACTGGAAAGACTTCTGACTCTATCACCTCCACGTCCTCTTGCTTCACATCCCTCAGTAAGAGTGTGAATGAGGCTGTGCCCAGAAAGGGATTCTCTCATCTCAGCTACTTTCTGAGAAAAAAATTCAAAGTATGACCGGAGTACAACTGGAGAAAAGATAAAGTTGCGAGTTCTGGGATTTGGTATACTAATTTTGTAGGGTTAGGGGAAGAGAAAAATCCCTGGTACCCAGGGGGAGAAGAACTTACATCCCAGAAGGTATGGTGGATGGCTGGAAATGATGAATCCTCTTTGTCCTGTAGACACGGCACTGCTGCCTGAGTCAAGTGGCAGCCGCACCTGACCATCCAACCTAAGGCCAAGTTTGTCGTCTCTGTTTACATGCTATAAAACCAAAAAGAACCCCTTAGGTAGACACAGCAGGCCTTGATCTATTCTGCTGTGTCTGATGCTGTCAACAGCAGTTTTCTAACAAGAACACATACATACACAACCTTATTGCAATCTGACTGATCCTACATTTCTCCTGATGCCCGAGTGGGCCTTGGATTGTGCCATGTGTAACTGCAAGGCTACAGTTACTCTGTGAAGCTATCCATGGGGCTTAAAAAATAATATAATTGTGATCCAAATCAACTTTAAAGACAAACTCTGACTGCAGTGACTGAATAGTGACTTTTCAGGTCATGGTTGTATGTGGGGAGAATGGACCATGTATTATCTCTCCATTGGGGATGGAGGTTGCTTTTTGACTCATCTTTTGTCCTGTGTAATTATTGGAAGTCTTGCAGCATCTCTTCCATCATAGCCCTTTGATTAAGACAGTTATACAGGTCCATCTGGATTTAAGGATCAATGTCATTATACGAAGTGTGTGAGGAATGAAATATATATTGACACAGCCATCTTCGTAATTTACAATCTGCTACACTTTATTGTGATGGTATTTTATTTTCACATCTACTGAAATAGCTTTCAGTGATTCCTCCACTTTTGACTATAATGAATCCACTTATTTTAAATCTAATTGTATGTGATTATTGTTGTGCTCTTTATTCACATTATTGCAGTCAGCCTTGGTGTTGTGTGAATGAAATATTTTCATTATCAAACCCCATGCCTTGGAATGTACACTCTATATGAAAAGGATTTTGCTCTGTTCTTGGCTATATGCTCAGAGACTAGAGCAGTGTCTGATGTATACTAGGTACTCAGTAAATATTTGTTGAAGGAATTAAAAACAAGGGCTATGTCAGCTTTCCATAAGCAATCAACAGGTAAAGTCCATTAAATGAAAGGCAAAACTGAGGGTGGGTAACAAGAGCCATTAAGAGGTCAAAAAACCCAAAGACAGTCAAGTAAGAAATTATCAAAATTCAAGTGACATACTCATTGCCATCAAATTTTGAACCATTAAACTCAACATAAAAGGTTCTTTTTTGCCTGGGACTGTTTTATTAGCATTTTCATGTGTATAGCAGTTTTATTTCCCTGGCCTTAGCATTTGTAAAACACTGTTTGGGATCTAACTATGATAGATTGGCCAATGAGATTCTCATTCTTCCACTAGCACTTTAGATATGTATGAAAAGTCTCTCATTTATATGATCATATGTAATTATCTGACAGACTCCACAGACAGAAATTAATAGACTCATTTTAAATGATTTACTTGTTCTAGGTTATCAGATTTTAAGTGGTGCTGATTTGATTCAAACTTATTTATTATTTTTTCTTCTTTAGCTCCATCATCTTGACCAAGATTTAAATTATCTATTCTGATCTAGTGCAGTTATGAAAGACAGTGACAAAACACATTTTTAGCCTGTGCTTACCCACTGGTAGAACAGGCAACCATCCATGCAGAGTGATTTTAGTTGCATTAGGATGGTTATCTTAATTAAAGATACTTACCCCTTGAGTTACTGATTATAATAATAGTGGTTATTGTCACAGTTTTAGTGGTAGCTAACATGTATGTAAATTTTAGTGTGTGTTAAGCTGTTTCCTGAATGTTTGCTTTTTTGATCACACATTTTGTTAACATAGAACAAAATATTTGATATCTTTCATTCAATAATTAGGGATAAAGTTTAAAGTGTAAATATCTCTTGCGTGATTCAGTTTCATAGTGAGTCTTTCTTGCTTATCTGCTTTATAGAAAACCTTGAGGTCCCAAGTCAAATTTCTTCACCAACTTCAGTGCACTTGGGAGGTCTTCATTTTCTAAACTGATAGCTTTTATTGTCTGTTTCATTTATTTTATATTTACTGTCTATTGTCTTGTATGTGAGTATTCATTACAGAGTACTTCCTATTAAAGACAACACTTATTTTGTCTTTTGTACCAAATATGAATTACAAAAACATTTATATATTTATTTGTTTGAAGATAGGATATTTATCCTTTTGTTTCCACCTACAAGGAAACTTACACAAAATACAAACAATAAAATAAAAATAAAATTGGGAACAGAAAAATACAAATCAGAATAGAAAGTAGTGAACAACTTAGAAAGTAGAATGTGCAGGAAATAAATTCTTTTCACTCTGCTTATTCTGGTAAGTCCAAGGGAAGGCATTTATCTGATTTACACTGAAGAAAACACGTTAGCCTTTCAGGAGAACAAAATCATTTCATGGCACTAATATTTAAAATAAATTTACATCATGGAAACATCTTATGGAAACCCTGAGCAAATTAATAAGAAATATCCTCAATGATAGACCTCAGCACACCAGTAGAGGTTTTAAAATAGTTTTTCTAAATGTGTTCCTTATACATTGCTTAATTAAGACAGACTTTATAATACTGAGGCACAAGTCAGTAAAGGCAATATAGGGGTAGTCTAAAAGAGTGATATGAAAATAAAGTTTTCTACATAATCCAAAGATCCAAAACCCCTGATTCAATATCCAATATACGTATCAAACTGTTTATTAATGTTTTTGAAGAAATGAGATACTGCCTATAAAGGTGATTAGCTGATAAAAATTCATGTCTTGTTCAAGGCTGGGGCTTTGTCAAATGGATGTGTAGACCTCTCTTTGGAGACCTGAGGGGTTTTGTAAAACCAATAAATGGAATACATATTTTTAAAAAAGATTAACAGAATTAATTTTCATTTTCAGTTCCAAAATTGAGCTTGTCACTCCTCTCAAAATATAACTTATTTTTGGGAAGAAATCTTGTTGAATCAACTTCTTTGAAAAACAAAAACATACAATTTTTCCTAAATAGTGCAATTAATTTTTTTGGCAAACTTGTTTATTGAAATAGAGCAAAGATACAGAAAAGTGCACACATCCTGAGTGTTCATTAGAACTATCACAAAGTGAACATACCTGAGTAACCATGACCCAGTCAAACAAGAGAACATTCTCTGCACCCTAACCGCTACCATGTCCATTCAGGTCACCATTCCCTCCCTATGTAAAGATAACCACCATCTTACCTTTAAATACCATAGCTTGGTTTTGCTTTTTTTGGAATTTTTGTAAAAGGAACAATACAATTTGCATTGTTTTGTAACTAACTTCTTTTGCTCAATGTTATATGAGGGGACTTCAAAAAGTTCAAGGAAAATGGAATGTAAAGATAAAAATAAAAATATAAATTTTATTTTTCAACATAAGCTCCATCTAGTTCAATATACTTTTCTAAGAGATGATACCAGTCATTTAGTCCATCCTGAGAGAATGGAGGGTCCTGGCAATTTACCCAGGTCAATGCAATCTGTTTTACATTATTAACTGAAGAAAAATGGGTGCTGTTTAATGATTTTTAAGATTAAAAAACAAAAAGAAGTCAGAAGGAGCCAAATTAGGACTGTAAGGTGGATGCCTAATGATTTGCCTACAAAACACTTGCAAAATTGCACTTATTTGAAGAGAAATGAACAGGAGCATTGTCATGATGGAGGAAGACTCTTATGAATAATTTTTGGGTGTTTTCCTGCTAAATCATTGGCTAACATTTTCAAAACACTCTCATAATAAGCAGATGATATTGTTCTTTGACCCTCCAGAAAGTCAACAAGCAAAATTTCTTGAGCAGCCCAAAAAACTATTGCCGTGACCTTTGCTCTTGGCTGATTTGATTTTGCTTTAACTGGACCACTTCCATCTCTTGGTAGCCATTGCTTTGGTTGTGCTTGGTCTTCGGGATCATACTGGCAAAGTCTTATTTCACATCCTGTTACAATCCTTTGAAGAAATGCTTTGGGATCTTGATCCCACTTATTTAAAATTTTCATTGAAAACTTTGTTCTTGTCTGCAGCTGATTTGGTCTCAACAGTTTTGGCAACTACCTAGGGGAAAATTTGCTTAACTTTGATTTTTCCATCAGAACTGTGTAAACTGAACCTGTTGTGATGCCTACAGTGTTAGCTATTGTTTATGCTGCTAATCGTCAATCCTTTTCATTTAGGGCACTGAGAAGATGAATTTTTTTCCTTGAAAATTGTTGTTGATGGTCTTCTGCAGGCTTCGTCTTCAACATCATCTTGTCCCTTCTTAAAACAAGCTATTCATTTTCATTGCTGATTTCTTTGGGGGCATTGTCCCCATAAACTTTTCATAAAGCATTAACAATTTCACCATTCTTCCACCCACACTTCACCATAAATTTGGTGTTTGTTCTTGCTTCAATTTTATCATAATTCATGTTGTTCTGATAGGGAATCTTTTCAAACTGATATCTTATCCTTTAGTGCCTCAAACTAGTTTCTGTTCTAGCTTTTTATCACAAGATGCTATGATTTTTCTTTTTGGTGCAAAAATTTTTTGAAATTCATGCATAGCTTTTCATAATATATATTTTCCATGAACTTTTTGAAGACCCTTCATGTTTGTGATTCCCAAACTCAAGCTTATGTTGTAACATATAGCAGTATTTCATTTCTGAATAGTATTCCATTACATAAATGTACCACACTTTATTTTACTCAATTCAAGTACTATTGAGTATTCAGGATTTTCTAGTTTTGAGCTATTATAAATATCAGAACTTTGAACTTTGAATCAGAATTCTTGCACAAATTCATTAGTACCCATATAGGAATGAGGTTGCTGGATCATAAGGGGGATACATACTCAATTTTAATAGATACTGCCCCCAAATGAAGGACTAATTTATACTCCTATTAGCCATGTGAGAATTTCAGTTGTTCATCATACTCAACACTTGTTTCTGTCAGTCTTTTAATTTGAATCATTCTGATTGATGGGTAGTGGTATCTCACTGTGGCTTTAGTTTACATTTTCCTAATGACTAATAAAGGTGATCATTTTGTCATATGCTTATTGACTGTTTTAATATCCTCTATTTGAAGACTTTTGTCAATCTTTCTATTAGTTTTTATGTCTTTTTCTTAAATAGTGTTAAACATTTTTAATATATTATGCTATACTAATATGTTATGAATATGAGTCCTATGTTTTCAGTCTCCTAATTTTTTATAAATAGAAGTTTTTAATTTTAATAAAGCCTAATACATTAGTCTTTTCTTTTAAGTTCTTGCTTCTTGTGTCTTTTCCTAGCTGAGGTTATGAAAATATCCTTCTTTGCTTTCCTTTAGAAGCCTTGAGGTTTTTTCTTTAACATTTAGGTCCACATAGAATCTTTTCATTACAACTGCAATGAAATAGTAAACATAATGATAATAATAATAGTAGCTGCCATTTTTTTGTGTGCTAGGCAGCTGATGTTCTGGAATTTTAATTCTCAAAATAATACTGCAATGTAGGTATCATTATCTATATTTTAAAGATAAGAAAATTGAAGCTCAGAGTAGTTAGTATCTGTTGCTGCCTGTCTCATTCCATAGACCACATGTTTATCATTTCAGTGTATTTCCTTAAAGCAGTTTCTATTTGTGAACTGTGCACAAGTAAAACCCTTAAAATCTGTATAAATGTCCTAAATGTAAAAACTCCAATTCCATGAGAAAGAAATCAAATGAATAAAATAAAAATAAAAAGCAACATTTGGTGGAACATTGAAAGCAGCATATCAATATAATATAAAAATATAAAAAGATGAATATAATACACTGAGAACTCAGAAAAGAAGAAAATAGATCAAAAGGATTAGCAACAATAGAGGCTGACAAATGAAATCATTAATGTACTGCTTAAATCTGCAAAGTGTTGTTGAAAAGCAAGCAAGAAAGAGAAGGAGCAGTGAAAATTGATGAAAGTCAGGGACATAAATAATTCTGAGTGTTATCACTTTATAGCTTAGGTTTCTAAGCTCACACTCAAGGGGCTTCTTATTTCCTTGTTATTACCTTGTTTTCACTCAGGTAAGCTCTCTTCCAGAGAAGGGAGATGGTTCTGTTTCTGGCATATCTGCTGTTGTCAACATGACAAAATGGAAAGTTTGTGTTTAATCTCACCAGTTCCATCAGAATATTGCTTTCTATTGAACGATTTTTAAAGGCAGGCTTCTATTTAAATGGGTAAACATAAGTGAAATAGATAGCTCCAAATAAAAAAATGAAAATATAAATACAGCATATCATCACTCTCTAATTTTTAGCACGTGATTCCCCTGTTTCAAAAATCAAAAAAACAATAATATATATATTATATTACCATATATATATTACCATATATATATCATTACCCTTAGAGTGTCCAAGGAGAAACTCACAATGATCTCTTCCAATCAGAAGAAAGATTCTATGTGGCCGACTACTTATTCTGTCACCCATTTGTTATTTTGTAATGATAAATTTAATATTCCCTCAACTCTGAGCTTCTTTATGTTGCTGTTGTTGCAAAAATAGTGTTTTTTCATTAGATTTTCTGTGAATCTAATGAAATGGTGAAAACTGTCACAGTCGAAGACTGCATTCCTTAGTACAATCTAACCTTTGAAACAATGTTTAAAAGAATTTACTAAAATGTGAAGGCAGAGCAGAGCAGCTTTTGTGCCATTTATCTGAATTGATGACGATGATCCTATAGAGAGGATTTGAAATAGTTAAGGCATTTAAGATATTATAAATTTGTTACAAAATGTTGTAAAATATTATAAGTATAAATAAAAACATTGTCACTACTCAAAATAGTTAACCATTATAACACTCCACTACATGATTATAATTGAAGGGAATTTTATGAGAACTCAATATGGTTTGTGAGGAAAACATGTACTCATGGAGTGGGAGATAATTTTATAAGGTTTTTTTTTTTTTTTTGAGACAGGGTCTCACTCTGTCACCAAGGCTCGAGTGCAGTGGCCTCATCATAGCTCACTGCAACCTTGAACTCCTGGGCTCAAGTGATCCTCCTGTCTCAGCCTCCTGAGTAGCTGGGACTACAGGTGCTTGTCACCATGCCTGGCTAATTTTTTTATGTTTTGTAGAGAAGGAGTCTTACTCTTGCTCAGGCTGGTCTCAAACTCCTGACCTCAAGCAGGCCTCTCGCTTTGGCCTCTCAAAGTGCTAGGCCACCATACCCGGCCTATGAGGATATTTGTTTGATATGAGAAATCAGTACTTGCAAATGAACTTGCTTCTCCTGTTCTCAGACTCCAACACTAAGCACTCACCTGGAGATACTCCATCATATGATCTTTGTTACTCACAACTAGTCTCTTGACCAAGTTAGTGAACATATTTGGAAAAGCCCATGTGGAAGAACGGAATGCTGAAGGCTACATTATCTTTCACCAAAATAGTCAGGGAGGTGTCTCTATGGAAGACCTCAGAAACCAGGAAGGAGTGTACAGTAAATGAAAATTTATAGTAAATGAAAATTTAAAACAGAAATAGGTACTGTGAGAGAGAAATGGTGTTTATTTTTTTTAATAAAAGAAAAACAAGAATGTAAACAGGAGAAAAAAACTATCCAACTTTAGGAAGTTCACATGGTTTGGTTGTGCCCATCTCCTCGCATGAAGAGTAGGTAATCTATTAACCAACCTGAAGTGGTCATCTATTTCTGTTAGAAGTATAGGAAATGGCTTGTATATAATATAAATAATTCCCAGTAAAAAATGAAATAGTTATTCATTTAATTATTCATCCATTTAACAGACATTTATTGAGTGCTATTTATGTGACGGGCATATTCACAATCTGGATATCCGAATATATACAATTCCTAACCTCGAGGAATTTACAGCCAATAAAGAGTATATCCAAGTCAGCAAATTACCAAAAAAAATAATTTTTATCAGTGCTGTAATGGAAGAAGGACCATGGCACTATTTGAATAGAGACTAAGAATGCCAAATTTCACCTAGGATAGTGGACTTTCTGGAGTAGGAGATGCCTGAGCTAATTTTAAAGCTTAAGTAGGACATTACCAGATGAGCAGAAATGAGAGAATAATTTCGAATAGAGGTAGAACTTCAAACAAAGTCATCTAAATATTAAAAGCATTCACTATTTGGTAAAATTCATGTAAATCCACATTGCTAAAACTTAGATTTCAGCATATTGTTGAAAAATAGGTGTATAAGTCTGAAGTGCACTATGAAAGAGCAGTTTAGAGAAGTAAGCAGGGGCCATATTCTGCAGGGCCCTCTACATGAGAACTCATTTTCATGCAATGGAGAGCCTTAAAGGATGGTCAGGTACACGACTGGCAAATTCTGGGATTTGCATCTGAGAGTCTCTAGCAGCTTGTTGAAGTTATTCTGGATAG
>CAUYSK010064394.1:0-21729 GCA_963575035.1 Avahi laniger | reverse complement strand
TCTACTCGGGGGATTTGTCCCTTCTCCCCCATTTATTTCTGTGTTCCATCATTTATTTATATCAGCATCGACTCATGGATATTTATTTTATACTTTGGGTTATAATCCTACTTTATTTTGTTGTTCAAATTGTTCCAGCTTGGCCCATTGAGAGCTTTTTCAGTTGGCTCCTGTATCCCTTTGGTATACTTCCATCATTGCGGTATTTTTGGTTAGTTTTTTTTTTTTAAGCATCTCCTTACTTTGTGGCACAACTATGTTCTAGCCTCCTGTATCTTCTACTTCGGTCCTAGAGCCACTCATTCCTTTGAGTAGCCCGGTTTCCTTTCATCGGAGGATAATGCTAGTGTTAGGTGAGCTCATTGTTCCGGCAGGGTCATGACTTCTAGGCCAAGAACTCCACGTCTGTGTGTATGAAAATGTGCACACACCTGTCTGTAGGTATTTCTACACGTAACCTCTGTATCTCTGTTAAGCTGAACATGAGTTCACGATGTCTCCAACTCTAATCCAGGCCTGCATGGATCATTCTAGCCTCCTCTCCTTGTTTATCTGCCACTTCTTCCTCCAACAACGTGAAACCTGGTTCCCACCATCTGCCGTCTACTTACTTCATTGCTCACTGATTTTTAAAAAAATGTTTAAATGTGAGTACCGTCACTGCCATCCTTCTTTTTGAGGCTCTAATTGTCTCAAATCTGGCCAGTGGGATCCCTTTCAACCGTGTCTTTCCCCACATCTCCATCAGCCTCTGAGCACCTCACTGTTTTCTGACACGAGAAGATATTCTAGAAATCAGCCATATCTTCCAAGACTCCTAATTCCCCCTCCCCCTCCTAATTCCTTTAATGAGGGAAGTTGTCGCGTTTAGAGAACAAGACCTGGGTGCCCAGTTTGCTAATGCTACTGGGTTTTATTGCTCCTGGGCCCTTCTGATGCACAGGGCTCATTACACCTTATAATGAGGTTTCAGTGCTACCTCCGATTCACTTCTACATCCGACACTGCAGGGCAAGATCACGAAGGGTTTGGGAAAATTGATAGAGAAATGGTGGACAGTGGTCTCAAGGGACTGAAAATAGGCCATCGGAATAAATTTTGGTTTCTCTTCTTTTTATTTTCCTTTCCGTCCTTCTATCATTCTCTCATGAACTTCAGGTGCAGACTGAGTTCATTCTACTCCCCATTCACAGTCCGTTTACAGCGTGAGCTCTGCAAGGCAACCTTTTGTTTATTTTTCTCCTTTGTAGGGCATAGCGCCCAAGCGATCTTTTATTGCATAAATCAGATCCTGCGGCTCCTTCACTCTTGGCCCTCCTGTGGCTTCCCAGGGCACTGGGGATAAAATCCAGCGTTCTCGCCACGGCTCCCGGCAACATTTTCCTCCTCGATGGCTCCTCTCCAGCCACGCTGGCCTCCTTGTTCTTCAACTTGCCAGGGACATTGAGCCCCAAGGCCTCTGCACGGGAAGTGCTTCCTCCTCCTATCTCCACGTAGTTCCCTCCTTTCTTCCTCCATCCCTGCTCACATCCCCGACCCGACCAGAGGACCAGACGCAGCTCTCTCCAGCGCTCTCCCTGTACTTCTGTGTTTCCTTCTTCTTCCTTGCACTTAGCACTGACACTGTATTGTTCACCTGTTGATTGTCCGTATCCCATGCTGCAATGGCAGCAACGCGAGGGCACCGATGTGGATGTGGTCACTACTGTATTCCCAGCCCCTAGAACAGTGCCTGACACATGGAACTGGCTCCGTCACTATTCACTGTTTGTGGGGCGAATCCCTACTTGTATTCTCCTCTCCCCAATTTTACACCCATTCTAATGAAGTTGCTGTATGTCCTTATATACAACCTTATAAAATGCTTACTATTGTATTTATTATATCTATGGAGATTTTGGGGGAAGACACTACCGAGTTTGTGAAAGCCGCATCCCTGCTTACTTGTGGTCAAAGTGCCGCTCTCTAAGAAGCGAAGGTGGAATTGGGCTCCACCGCTGCTGGCTGATCATTACGACATTTGTTTTGTTGGGAGGAAGAGGGAAAGAGAGCAAGAACGTGACCAGGAGTGCTGGGGATTTAGTGTCAAAGAGATTTTTTTTTAATGGATGGATTCATTGGCATCCAAGCCTCTGGAAAGGGAGGTGGAAGAGACCCTTCTTGTTCAGAGCCTACCGGGAGGAGGAGTGAAGGACACACCACATGTGCTCACCCGGAGGTGGACAGCAGATGCGGTCAACACATCTGGAAGGAGAAAGGGCTCTGCTGAGGCAACGGCTCGATGGCCTCCATTTTCTGAGTAATACAGGAATTAAGGCGCCAGCTACTAGTTTAAAAGTCCCAAATCTGCATTTCTTTATCATTGTAGCTTTTCTTTCTTACCGAGTTTCTGTTTCTTAGGTTGCAAATTGAGGGTAATTGAAATGTTAATTTGGGCTTGAGGTAGGGACAATATGCTATATGGAATACCTCCTCTTCAAATGAAATGAAATTTTAAAATAACGTTTCGAGAAGTTTTTGAGGTAATCAGAACATCTCTGAACATAACTCAGATATTACAAATCTAGGTAGAGGTATTCCTGGTTATCGTTCTAAACAATATCTCAAAGCAAGACAACCATACAATGTGCTAATTTATGTCCTGTGGGCGCCATGAGGCCTGTTGTTCCTGCCGGATTATTAACAGCGTCTCCTGTCACTCTGGAAAGTGGCTTAATTTAGGATCAGGTTTCTGCAGCATCTTCGCCCCCTAGTGGCAAAATAGTGGCAGTGGGAAAAGTGGAAAAAAGCAGGCTTTTGTGAAATACACTCGGAAACATATCCATGTCGGAGTGCAAAACTAGAGCTGCAAAAAAGATATCTAGTCTTTTCATCACCGGGCAGACGTGATGAGAAAATTATTGAATTCGTAGGTACAAAGCAAAATGGGAACCTCACAAATAATGAGGGGATATTAGTTTTTAATTTTACTTATTGGTATAACTTAAAATATTGCCAAAACCCAGGAAAGATCCATGAAAAATGAGCATGCAAGCCTATTGCTGTTAGTATAAATACCTAGGTATAACTTGTCAAGAAAACGCTTTGGGAATAGATTTTAAAATGTGGCATATTAGTACTGTTTGGGGAATCTTACCATTGGGAGTTTATGTAAAGAATATATTTACACAAGAACCAAAAGATTTATACAGGAGAATATTCATAGTTTAGAGGGTAAAAGTGTGAAAGTAACGATGTTCCCAAATAAAAAACTGATTAAACAAATATGACTCATACATACAATGGAATATTACAGATCTACACTTTTTAAAAATAGTTTTTGTAGAGAAGGGGTCTCACTATGTTGTCCAGACTGGTCCTGAACTCCTGGCCTCAGGCAATCCTCCCACCTTGGCCCCCCAAAGTGGCTAAGGCAGGAGAATTGCTTGAACCCAGGAGTTTGAGGTTGCAGAGAGCTGTGATGAGGCCACTGCACTCTAGCCCAGGTGGCAGATTCTGTCTTTAAAAAAACCCCACAAACAACAATGGGGAGAAGTGTCTGTATGTCTAGGGTCTCAGGAGACCCTTCAGAGATAACGCACTACCTCTGTCACCTGGTATATTCATTAGTTAGTTTCCAACATTAGTTACTGAATGCCCTCTGAGCTTCCCTGTGCTAAGTACTGAGGATAAAGAGGAAAACTAAATAAGCAGGCCCCAGACCCCATGGAGCAGACCCTCTTGAAGGAGATTCCAGAATAGCAAGTAGGTGACAGGTGTCACCATTTGAATGCTGCTTCCTCAAGCCAGTGCCCACGGAAGGCAGAGAGCTGGACCTCTCTCAACAGGGTGGCATGAATAAAGCTAATCTAGTCTGCCCTATATTTTACAGAGGAAGAAACTGAAAACAACAAAAGATGAGTGATTTTCCTATTATTTTAGAGCTAGACCACTCTAAGGAATTCGTTAAGAGGTGTGCATGATAAACTATGTTAGGAGAAGAACATATTTTCAGACAGTTTCCTATATAACTGTGGATTATTTTTAGGATCTCTCTTACCTCCTGGTTTTGAACCCAAGATAGAATTTTTTAGAAAAACAATAAAAGTTCATTTCACAAGGATTCAATAGTAAACTCAAGTTTGTAACATCTGAAATGGTATTTCCTGGAAGAGACTTGGTAGACAGAATAGAATACAGGTAAATTATTAAAAAGAAAAACCCTCAACACCCTTACAAAAGATAGCAAAATGATTTTACTTTAATTGGCTGTGTTTGGGCCTATGAAATCAAAAGGACTATAATTTCTTCTTTTTAAATTTTAAATCAGGCTTAAAATTTATTTTTAATAACTTATATTCAGTAAAGTTCACTCTTTTTAGGTATACAGTTCTATGAATTTTGACAAACAAATATAGTCGTATAGGTACCACCAGAATCAAGGCATCAGATATGGAAATATCCGATAGTCCCACCACCCTCAAAAAGTTTTCTCATGTCCCTTTGTAGTCCCAGGATACCCCATTTTGGAGATGAACCAAAACTCCAGTTGAGATATCCCAGCTGGTAAGCCAGGCTTTTCATCTGGGAGAATGCCATATGCAAAGATTACATGCGAACAAGCCAACTAGCTCCTCCCCACCCCCATCCCTCTGCTGATCTTCCCAAGTGCCTCTTTGGTCCAGCTGTTTTTAGCAGGGCATCATTGTTCCATTTGCTTTGCAAATTTACTTTTGATTTAAATGAAAATTAGATTGAGTTACAATGGGATTTTAAAAGATATTCTAATTCTACAACAACACATTATTGACTAAGGGAGAAAAAAACACCTTGTGAGTAACTATGTCACATCAGGCTTCTAGAATTTGCTTAATTCTTGGCGTGAAAAGGCAGGCAGGGTGACAGGGTGCTGAGTTAGGGAGGAGGTGGCAGGCAGGACCAGCCAGACACACACCCATTGCCTGTCCAAGAATTCTAGGCAACACCAGCCCCCCAGAAACCCCAGAAAACAACATCATGTAGGATCAAACTGAACACAAGAACATACAAATAGAGTTTCCCAAATACAGTCATCCGGAATAACATTTACACTACAATCATGTGAGCGGGGGATGCAAATTCTGGAATTTTCATTTCTTTAAAGGCTGTTCATATTAGGATACTGTCATTAGTTGCCAGGGTCCTTTGTTACACCAAATATAATACAATCCTCTTTTACTTTCACGAAAAAAGTAATTTGATCTTTCATTCGAGGACATGTGAAGATCTGAGATGTCCCTCCCTCTGTTCTTCCTGTTGTGTTGTGTCTAGTGGTCGGTACGCACAGATGCTCTGGGGGGCTGCTTGTCTAGACCACCCGGGACTTTTATTTAAATTAGCAGCTGCCTAGAAGTAGTTTATCCTGCATAATCAGTGAAAATCAGGATAGTTGATATCACCGAGTCCTGATAAGGACTTCTGCAAAATGCAGATCGAAATGCAAAAATAATCAACAGAGTGACTTGATAGGGAATATCGGAATATCCATGTGAAATGGTTTAAGCAATGGAGGTTTATCATTTCACATGATAAGAACTCCACGGGTAGCCCAGGCTTGGTTAATCCAGCAGGTAGGTGATGGTGAGATCTTCCGGGACAGACTCATCTTTTGTCTCTGCCTCTGTCAGCAGAAGGGGAATCCCTCATGATTTGAAGGTGGCTATGGCAGTTCCACACAACTTCGGCATCCAAATGGAGAGTGGCTTTATGATAAGAAGGAAGAAGACAGCTGCCAGGTAGAGATAGGAGAGTGTGTGCCACAGGGCACACCAGTGATTTCACTACTTGCACCGGGGCCCAGTGAGGTGCTATCACTGCCGTCCTTTGCAGGTTTGGAAACTGAAGTTCTCAGCCAAGGTTGGAGTCAAGACTTGAACTTGGGTCCATCTGGTTCTAAGTTCCAGGATCTTATCCACTACTCTACAGTAAACATCCTGGTTTCCAAAACAAAGTAGAAGACAATATGATAGACTAAAATCGTAATAGGCTTGTGCCCAAGATGAGAAGGAACAGGTAGCCTTCCTGCCTGGAAATGCTTGGAATGCCTCTGCCAAGAATCGGACTTTGAGTAAAGGCATTGTCTGAGACACCACTATAAAAAATACAAATATACACATATATACTTGCATACACTAACATTTTAGCTGGGATTCAAATACATACCTGATATTTTGGGAGAGACCACAGGATAGGTGCATTTTGACAGGTGGAAAGAAATCTTTTTTTCTTTTTTTTTTTAACAGACCAGGTCTCACTCTGTCTCCCAGGCTACAGCTCAATGGCTCAATCATAGCTCCCTATAACCTTGACTTCCTGGGTTCAAACAATCCTCCCACCTCAGCCTTCCAAGTAGCTGGGACTACAGGCACACACTACCATATCCAGCTAGTTTTAAATTTTTTTTTTGTAGAGACAGGATCTCGCTAGGTTGCCCAGGCTGGTCTGAAACTCCTGGCCTCAAGAGATCCTCCTGCCTCAGCCTCCCAAAGTGCTGGGATTACAGGCGTGAGCCACTGCACCGGCTGAGGAAATTTGAAGTGAACTTGGTGCTAGTGGGGGCAGTGGCTGTGAGGGAACAGAGAGAGAGAGAGCAGGGGACACCCAGAGACTCGGAGTTAGAAGACAGGACTCCACAAAGGGGTAATCCTGAGTGGGTGGGGGCCCAGAGGCCCTGGCTGATCTGTCCACCTACCTCTCCACCCCATTTTTCGTCTTTCCCTGCCTTCCCTGCGTGTATATTAAACCCACCACAGCATACTTGGTTCCCCAAAGGTCTAGTTGTTCAGATTATTCCACTGACATCCCTCTTATCCAAAGGAGAGTGAAATCGCACCCTAAGATTTGGACAAGTCATGCAAAGGTATCTCTAAACATTTTTGAGAACTTAGGTTTCATTTTGAAAACGAGTGCAATGTTGCATTTCTACTGCAAAATATAGCTCAGTCACATACTGTTGGATATAACGTCACTGGTTGGCCCGAGGTGTCACCAGACACTGAGAACTGATAATATTTGCAGAAATGATCCGGTTTCCAGACTCTGAGATCCCCACCTCCCATTAGTCATTCTGTCTCTTCCAGGGCTTTACTGCCTTGTGTTCATCTGGGAACCCCCAGGGGATTTTACGTGTGTACTTAATGCTCCATTCTCCCCAGCTTGTTTGTCCCTAAGTTCACTGAATCAACAGCCCCTTAGGGAGGAGTGTTCAGACAGCACCTCTTTCCTCGTGTTTCTTCAGGAGCCAGAAAGGAATGGGGTGTCTCCCCTAAATTGCACCAACGACCAGGAGCTTGGTAAGCCCTGTGTTCTGCCACCTGGGCTCACTCTGCTGGCCTTGGGTCCCTTTCTGCTCTGCTGACTGATCTTCTCTAGCCTGGGGGAAGGTCTTTCCCTTATCCTGTCTAGTAGGGCACACTTTTCCTGCCTTGGAGCACACAGGCTCTCCAGGCTCTGGTAGGCTAGAGGGAGGGGTGTCAGTGGGGGCCAGCATGGCCTCACACGGTCCTGAACCCCCATGGTCATCTCACCACCGCCTGCTGAGTTGACCCACCCTGCCAGATCTGCTCACTCAATGCCTTTTTCCTTTTTTTTAAACCCTAGGGCTCCCGTGTCCTCCACAGCCTGCCATTGGGGTCACTCGGCCTTTCACATATGTTCACAAAAAACTACAATTGTGAACAGGACTCAAATTCTTTCCCATGGGATTCCTGGGTCCACTTAAATCCAAGCCCCTGTTAACATCTCCCCCAACCCCCAGCGGCCATGCAGAAAGTATCACCCACAGTGAAAAGACAAAGCTCGTCTTTCGGCCTAGGGAGTAGGAGGCATTAATGAATCTCAGCTGTGACCTAGTCAAGACACCTTACCTATTACTGTGAAAGGTGTATTTAAAGTTACTTATTAATGAGTAAAATCGCTGGTTCCAAAGATGTCCCGTGTTTTTCCCTTAAATTACCCCTGGGGGCACATGGGCTCCACACTGAGAAGTGAACAGTGCTGGGAGGGCCTCCTCACCAGTGTGCCTGGGCAAGCCTCTGTCTACTACACTTTCCTTCCTCCCGGCCTTCCTCAGGCTAAAACCTTCCTTCAAGATTCGCCCGCGCAGAGGCGCCTCTGCCGGTCCTTTGCAGTTCTTGGGCATGCCCGAGCATGTCCGTAGTTGTCACTATTGCAATGATTGTCCCCTGTCTTCACCCATTTTCTCATCTGAGCCTTGTTTTTCTGCATGATAAAAACCAGACAAATGAAATAATAAGTAAATTTTACTTTCAAATCGTGAAGGAGCACATTTGATTTCTAAAGTGAACTTGAGCTGAACTGCTAACTAAAACAACCAGTAAAGACTGGAATCTTTTTTTTTTTGGAATCAGTAAAACATGGCTTTCTTTTATTAATATAGCTATAATAAATATTACAGGTCCCCACATTTTTACCGTTTTCATGATATATAGGGCTTCTACTCATTTGAGATTTATAGGGGACAGCTGAAACCTCAGGTTTCTTGCTAGCCACCTACTCTTAAGGGCAGACTTCCAATTCCTGCTTTTCTTCCCTTATCCCTGTGTCTAGGTGCTTGGCCAAAAGCAGGGAAGGAGCCAACTCAGCCAACTGAGTTTTTGTATAAAAACCTCAGCCCGAGATGGTGAGATTCATTCCACATATATGAGAGCAAACACTTTAAACACCAGTGTGAGAAAACATTAGATTGGTCACCAAAACAGGAGATAGAATCTCTGATTTTTCTATAATAGTAATAATAGGCAACACTGTATACAGTGCTAACTACGCACCGGGCACTGTTCTAGGCATTTTACCTATATTATTTAGGCTTTGAACAGCCCTTTGAGGTGGCTACTATTGTTACCATTCCCAACAGACAAGATGGACAACATAAGTAGCCTGCTCAGGGTCACACAGGGTGGCCGTCTGCTCCACAATGTTTTATTTTTTTATTTATTTGGTTTTTTGTGGAGATGAGGTCTCACTATTGCCCAGGCTGGCCTTGAACTCCTGGCCTCAAGCGAGGCGCCCTGCTCAGACTCCCAAAGTGCTGGGGTTACAGGTGGGAGCCACAGCAGCAGCTGAATGGGAATGCTTTAGAATGAAAGCCGTGGAAGGAGAGGCGGCATGCCAGGGTGGCCGGAACCTTCTCCCCAAGCAAGGCTCTTTATGCTGCAGTGTGAAAACTCGGGAGAAAAAAGGTAACTGTTTTCCTAACTGATTTACACTTACGCTATCTGAGTACTTCTCAGTGCCTCTGATTCTAAAAACCGGTGTGTGTCTGTGTGTGTGTTATGAGTAGTTGTTGATTGGGGAGGCTTCCCTATTTATAACAGAAAAATTGTGTTCATTTGTCTATCAACAAATTAGCTGACTTGGAAAACCAAGACAGTGGAACCGCAAGCCATTCAAACTAATATTTGTTTTATTTTACTGTTTATGAAATTAAACTGTTGCCTTATGGCCTGGCACGCCTTATATTTCTTTTTATTTTCTCCTCAGAGCATAATTTGTTCCCACTCTTCAAGAAGCATCAAGGGAACAATCAATGAAAATATGCTTTAGAAAAATAAAAATTGTTTTTTTGGGGAGGTAACATTACCCATTTTCCTTTTTTATTTACCTGCTGCTCACTTTGTTTTCTTGAGTCTTTCTATTTCTTTGGTCTCTGAAGTCTCAGAATGATTATCTTCAATTCATTTGTTTGGCCAGACTTGCAATAACTTGCTAGAAATCAATTTTTTGCGTATGTGATTTGTTGCTACTGGTAGGTCACTAAAACAGGACCACAAGCGGCCTCAAAGTTACCCGTGTGTGCAGGGACCAACATGACTATTTGAGTGCATCTGGAACGCGGGGGAAGAAAGCCATTGGCGGAAGAAAGGCTGAATCTGGTGGCGTGAGGGTGAGGAACCCAGTCTCAGTGGCTCGTGGGAGCTCCTATTGGTGTCAAGACGTAAAAATCAATCTCAGATGAAGAGGCTTGCTGAAAAAGATTGGCTTTCAAGATACTGTTTACAGGTGGCACTAGCTCTGGAGAATCATTGCGCTCTATCGCACCGCGAGCGTTATTAACCGGGAGCCCAGTAGATGGCGCTGTGGGCTCGATGGAAACAAGGCGGCGGGCCCCCGAGCCATCCGTCTCCCAGCTCATCAAGGGCCGCCGAAATTCGCTGCCTGGGATTTTTCTGATTTGCTTTCTCATTGCTTTAGTAGCTGCCTCAAACCCCAAATAAGCGCCCATACCAGAGTACGGAAGTACATGTAAGAATCGTTTCCTCTCATCCTCAGGAAGGGCCGAGCTCCCACGCAGGCGTAAAATAAAACTGCAAGGAATACAGAGCAAGGCCTTCGAGTTTTTGGGGGGCTGGGGTGGGGGCGGGGACCGTGACTCAGAAATACTCTGGAAAGCTGTGACTGTCATGAGCCATAGTCTGGAGTAAATGACAAAGTTGGGCGTGGGCAAAGGAGAGAAAAACAGACGAATCAAGGCAAAAAGCAAACAAAAGTAATTGTTATCGTAAATCCTCCTTGTGCTCCTGGGATGATAAAAATCTGCTTTCATGCGATGAACACATTTTCTCTCACTTCCTCCAGCTGTTCATAGAAAGTCAAATTGCTTCGACCGTGGGATCGCTCCATTGAAAACGCTTCCACCGACAAAAGCTAATGCAGCTTTGGTCTTTCTACCAGTTTTCCTTGGTCACATTTTCTTTCTTTCTCACATCTCACCTGCCGTGTTAGGACAAGAGATGCCCCCTTAGGAAAAAAAAAAGAAAGCGGTAACATTTTTGAGATAGATTAGTTAGCAAAGTAGTTAAGGAAGAACAAAGTTAACATCAAATCCCAGGTGGTGCCAACCCGTGATGAGCTCCATGTGTGTCTCATCTTCTGTGAATTACGTGGGTTAGATGTTTGCTCACGAGACATTTGTCTTCTTTGCCAGGCATATTTTAACTATTATCCTAATTTCTGTCTTCACCCTCTTTCCCCGGACCGATGAGCGTGCTTATCAAAATAAACATAATTAGGAAGATAAACCCATAGGGCAAAACACATTAAATAATACATTCAGATCATGTAGAGCTTGAAAGGCCCTTAGCGCTGCTTCAGAATAAGCTTTCTGTCATGCCGTTGTGATTAAGGGACTCCTGAGATGAGGAAATGTTTTATCCCTGAAGGAGAGAGAAAGAAAACGGATAGAAAAAAAATATCTATTGGTTAAGTTGAAATTTAGCTTGGAAATTGTCTGGGTCAACCAAAATTTTCATAGCCCAAATAGCTTTAAAAATGTTCTTTTAAACGTATTTGTGGTCAAGTTTTGAAGCACCGTGAGAGGGTGTCTAGTTCTCTAGACATGTCCTTGCGGGAATGTCCAACTCCTTTTTAACAGCCTTCCCAGACAGGGATTCCTTCATTACGGCAAACCAATTCCCACTCTCCCTGTCCTCTCGGCAGCTGGGAGCATCTGGTTGCCATTCTCTTGGTACATCCAAGGAACCTTCATTAAACGCCACAGAGTTGGTCTTCTCCAGATGAAACAACCCGTTCTCTTCCACCTTCTTTAGAAAACTTGTCTTCCAGGCCTTTAATCTTGAAGTCACTTTTATGACTTTGGATTCTTCTCCAAGTTTTTCACACTCCTTTAAACTGCAGGGCTTTAAACTGGCCTCAGGGTGTTGGTGAATTTTGAGTTCTAAGGGAAGAACTTTTAGAAAAGTTAGTTGTGTTTTCCTCTGTTTGGCTGCTAGGGCCTCCAGTTACTTAATGGACAGTCCTTTCTTGAGTTTGTCTTGGGGGAACCAGAAAGCCGGGCACCTGTTTACTTCTTGGGGGAGAATCCTGACTCAGCCATCTGTGAGGACTCAGCTTGTGTTCTCATTCTTTCTCAGAAGGGCAGGCAGGGAATATTGGTTTTTTGTTTTGGCATCCAGAAAAAATTTGCCCAGAATATGAAAACAATCAGGCATTTTTAGAAATCCTGCTGAGCTATTTGTTGTACTGGGATTTAGGAAAATTTTAAGAATGGAAAACAATGTAGCAATCACTGCTTTCAGAAAAGAGAATTTGAGGCTGGGCGTGGGTAGCTCACTCCTATAATCCCAGCATTTTGAAAGGCTGAGGTGGGAAAATCGCTTGAGGCCAGGAGTTTATCCGCCTGGGGCAACATAGTGAGACCCCATCTCTACAAAACACAAAATGAAAAAATATTAGACAAGCATGCTGGTGGCACCTATAGTTCCAGCCACTCAGGAGGGATATGATGGACATTGTCTTAGGAAAGTGATCAAACTTACCAACATTATGGACCTCCTGACGTGATGCAATGAGATATATACAAGCATACCAATGTGGCATTCTTGGCAAAACTGTTTAACTTGAATCTAATCATAAAGAAACAATCAGACGATTTCAGAATATTGAGACTCTCTACAAGAGCAATGGGCCCCAATTCTTCAAAACAGTCAATGTTTTGAAAGAAAATAAAAAGTGGGAGGGTGCTTCTTGATTAGTAGAGACTCCAGACACTAATGACACCAATGCAAAGAACCAATGCAAAGAACCTTGAAGCAGAAAATAGAATAACTATAAAAAACATTTTGAGAGCATCTTGGGCAACTTGAATACAGATTACATATTACTAGGTGATGTTATGGAACTAATATTTGTTTTCTTAGGGGTGCTGTTCATATGATGTTTGTGTAGGAGACTGCCTTATTTTCAGGAGATGTACAGGTGAAGTGTTTTGATGTCAGCAACTGATTTTCAAATGTTTCTACCAACAAAAGAAAGTGGGTTGTATGTGACACACGGAGTGTGTGTGTGTGTGTGTGTGTGTGTGTGTGTAGGTGTGGGTGTGTATGAAGAGAGAAAGCAATAAAGCAAATGTAGCAAAATGTCAACACCAAGAGACTCTAGATGAAGGGTGAGCTATTTCCTTCCCCCATGTGGGGACCCAGAAGGTGCCCTCTACAAGGAAGTGAGCCCTTACCAAGCTCCAAATTTGCTGGCTCCTTTCTCTTTGACTCCCCACCCTTTAGGACTATGAGAAATAAATCTCTGTGTATCTTTTAGGTCAATCATTGATTGTCTGTTTCCCCCACAAAAATGTAACTCTGCACGGATCGGGCCTTTTCTTAGTTTTGTTCACTGATATGTCCCAGGTGACTAAAACATTAAACTTTCTACAAATATTTATTGAATAAATGATTGAGTGAAATTAGCCCCTTTTTGTTCATTTCTTATTAAGCAGTTCTGATCAATTTCAGAGGGAGAAGTATTTACGGTTTACTTGATAAATTGCATGAAAACCAGTCTCCTGTAAAGCAAGTCACACTTGAATCCAGGAAAGCAGACTTTTTTTTTTTTTTTTTTTTTTTTGAGACAGAGTCTCACTGTGTTGCCCGGGCTAGAGTGACGTGGCGTCATCTTAGCTCACAGCAACCTCAAACTCCTGGGCTCAAGCGATCCTTCTGCCTCAGCCTCCCACGGAGCTGGGACTACAGGCATGCTCAACCATGCCCGGCTGATTTTTTCTATATATTTTTAGTTGTCCAATTAATTTCTTTCTAATTTTAGTAGAGACGGGGTCTCACTCTTGCTCAGGCTGGTTTCGAACTCCTGAGCTCAAACAATCTGCCCGCCTTGGCCTCCCAGAGTGCTAGGATTACAGGCGTGAGCCACCACGCCCGGCCCAGGAAAGCAGACTTTTGAATTTAATTTATATTTTTATTAAATTTATGCACATGCACAGTGTAAAAGTTACATATAATAGTTCTACATCGCTTAAAATGAAAACCAGCATTCCCATGCCCAGCCCTTCCCTTCCCAGTCTTGATTTTCGGCCTCGAGGTAAAAGAATTTTAACTGATTTTAGCTATTTTTCTTGGTATTTATTTCCTATTTCATATACATTCTTGTACTACTGACTTATATTTAATATGTTTAGATATTCTTTAGCGACTTCCTTATTTGGAAAATGAGGATTTATTGTTCTTAAATTGTTTCTTCTCTTCAACATTTCTTCCTCCCACTCCACCCTTCTTCCTTCCATTATAAATATGTCATAGGTTCTGGTTAAATCAATATTCGTATGCACAGATGACCCATGTATTATGATTTCTGTACAGCTTTTCTGTTCTCCTTGGAGACAATAAATGCCTCATTCTTGTGATTTGCTGAGTGTTCTTTGTATCATCAATCTATCCTCAAACTCTCCACCAGAAGAATAAATCTCCTTTCAGTAATTTCAAACACATCTCTCAATTTCTGTTTTCTTTTTCTGAGACACCCCTTCTGGAGAACGTCATCCTACTAACGCAATCTGGATTGGTTACTCGCAAGGCCTGCCGTGCAATCGACGTCCTGGAATCTCACTTTATCATTGTTCTTAGAGTGTGCTTGGCCTGTGTCCTGGGTGTGTCTCATTTCCTGAGTCCCACGTCATCTTCTTGGTTGGCTCCCTCATTTTGATGCAGTTCACATTCCGATAGCTTCCCCAGAAATGCTGGTGGAAGGTTAATATCTTGAGATCTTTCATGCATAAAAATATCTTTATTCTGTCCTCATACTTGATTGACATTTTGACAAGGTATAAAATTCTAAGTTAGAAGTTATTCGTTTTTAGAATTTTGAAGAAATTGTACCGTTTTCTGTTAGCTTCTAGAATTAGTTGTTTTGTGAAATCTGATATAAGTTTGATTAGCTGTCTTTTATGTGAGATCTTTCTGTGTGTATATGTATATGTGTGCGTGTTTTCCTCTCTCTGGATGCTTTTAGGGTCTTACTTTTGTACCCAGCTTTCTGAAATTTCACAGCGATTTGCCTTGGTGTGGTTTTAAAAAAAATTTTGGCTTAGTTACTCAGTAGGTTCTTTCAATCTGTAAACTCATGTCCTTCAGTTCTGAGGAATTTCCTTGAATTATTTCTTTTATAATTTTCTTCTCTACATTTTTTTCTATGCTCTCTTCCTGGAACTCCTATTATTAAGATGTTGGACTTCCTGGACTGATCTAAACTTTTCATCTTCTCTCATTTATTTTCCATTTCTTCAGCCCCACATTATTATTATTATTTTTTTTTTCTGGGAGATTTCCTCAACCTCTTTTCTAAGCCCTTTACTGAATTTTTCATTTTTCCTATAACAGTTTTAATTTCCAAGAACATTTTCTTTGTTGTTTTTTAAAACCTCTTTTTCTTTAGCTTCCTAGTTTTGTTTATGAATGCAACATCTCTTTTGTCTTTGTGCATTTTAATGATTTTTTTTTTTGGAAATTTTTTCTATTCCTTCATTATCTTTCTTCCTCTGAGCTCTTTTATTTGCTTGGTTTGACTCTGTTTTATGTTAAGTAATTTCCTTATATATTTAACAACCTCAGCTGTTCTTTTATAATTAGTAAGACACTGAGAAGATGACTAGAAACTCTGTGATGAGTGTACTTTTCAGTGAATCCTTTTAATCCTACAAATGATCTACTCCTGGGGTATCTGTTTGGATATACTCCTGGAATATCTGTCTGGATTATTAAGAATGGACAGGAAGAGTCAATAAATAACATTCATTTATTCTGAACTTGAATCAATAGATGTATACAAATAGAGACCAAAATAAGAGCTTTATTTCTGAAGGTACTGAATAGAGACTGGCTTTGGATTATCTCCCTCAATTCAACCATTCACACACGTACTGGAAAAAGGTCAGGTTTTCTCTGCATGGGCAAAGCATGCCTGAAATACTCACCACACAGTGGCGCTTCAACCGTAATGCACTTTCTTGGGAAAATGTCTAAAAGATCTATATACTGATGCTCTGCCTGTTTTCCAGTGAGCCTTTATTGGGTTCAAAAACTCTTTTTTGATTATGTAATCCCTGCCTTAACCCAACTGGAATAGCAGGTCAAGCAGTACCTCTGTACTTTAAGGCAAGTTTCAGCCCCTCACACCAAGACTGAAGAATTAACTTCTTAAATTAATTCTTCTGACCCTTTTCAGACCAGAAGCATCAATCCCCATATTATATTTTGATCGCCAAGGTCAATGCTTGGACCTCTGTTTCAGTGTCCTAGCAAAACACTAAGACATTGGGACTGGAGAGCTGAATAAACATTTCCATCCAAATTCGGAACCAAATGAGAAGTGAGGTGTAGGAAGCAAACAAATGAAGATCAAAATGTCAATATATTACTGATAGAGCTGATTGACAAATGCAGGATCAGATCTGAGGCCTGATGGGTCTACTGATAGCTGTCCCTAGACAAATTAGATTTATCCAGCCAGGTGCTGAGAGAGAGGGGCGACCACAGGCCCCACAGCGTGGTGAGCAGACCAGGACGCACCCTGTGTGCTGGCAGCCAGATCTAAGAGAGGAAAACCCAGAAAAAGCAAAGTTGAGTGGGCTCAGTCTTTTGTCCCAGTATTAGCAATCAGACCAATCACTCCTCTTCCCATGTGGGTGAGAAGTTGAAGGGCAGAGAGAAGGCAGAAGTATTTCTCTCTTACTTTTCCCATCCAGGGTGTGGTATGGAAACACTCTTACCAGGGAGAGACATGAGGGTAAGAAATAAGTGTTTGCCCCAACATAGATCCTGGATTTCTCCAAATTGAAATTATATCTGAAAACTATATAAGTTATCGTTCAAACCGGGATGCCTTTTGGGAGTGATTGGGAGTCCTGTTAATAATTACCCCAGGACTTTACACATATGCTAGAACCATCCAAGGGAACCGGGATTAAAAGTCACCTTACTTGAAGTGAACTATGGGGATTCCAAGAGGATTCCTGCTACTTTTATAACATTCTTCTATTTTCTCAAGTAGTCGCTAATGGATAGTCGCACTCCTATGGCCGTTTCCCTACCCTATATATTCCTTAGTCATCTCATAAGGAGAAAAAGAGAGAAGAATAAAGGTGTGTTTCAGTCACTAGAAATATGGGCATTTAAAAATAAATGTCAGTTGAATATGTAAATGCATAAATGAAAGAATGTAATTGGAGAATACTTTTCCGTGGAGATCTAGGTATTCTCTTTGTTGATTTAAGGAGAATAATGAAAGAAAAAGAAAGAGGGAGTGAGGGAGAGGGAAGGAAGGAAGAAAGGAAGGAAGGAAAGAAAGAGAGAAAAAGAAACTCATTGACAGTCACTGGGAAATGTGGCTCATTTAACTTTGTTCCCAGTTTGTGTGTATCTTGGTCACGTACCTCATAAAAAGTAATACCCAACCAGCCAGTAAGTCAACCACGAGCCTATTCCCGGAAATCTGAAAGAGAAACAATCTCCAGAAGGTTATTGACTATTAATACATTTTACAATTGGGGGAGATTTTTATTTTCTTTTTTCATTTCCTGTTTCTTATCTTGCATTCTCAAGTTGAGGCCATTCCTTGGCCAGAATAGCACATTTGTGTACGATCTGCCTTCTGCCATTTATCAAAACTTTGTCTTGACCCTTTTCAGTTAATCAAAACCAGGAGGCAAAGTTTCACAAAAGGACAGGGCTGGATTTTTTACAGGAGCAGTCTGTGTGTGTGTGTGTGTGTGTGCAGTGGTGTGTGCATATGTGTGAGACTGGAGGTGATACTGGTGTCAGACACACACAAGAGCATGGACTTTGCTCAGTGGTGAGAGGAGAGAAGGACTTTTAAGGAAATGCCCGTGCAGGTATCAGCCTGGACTCTTGGAACATTAATGTTATTTGCCATTCCTGGCAATGTGATACGGTGCACTCATGCCAGCATCCTTGATACCAATAACAAAGTTGATCGACTTCAACCCCGAACAATCATTTTATTTTTGAACTTGTTTTGTTTTTCACTGAATATGAGGAGGTGAATTTAAGCTTTCCACTTGTGGTTTCCAAAAAGAAAGCAATTTGGCAGGAGTAGTTTTCCACTAAGTGCAAATAAATCATGCTATGACACGAACCTAGTTTCAGTCACATCGATAGTGATTGCTACATGTCAGCAAGTTCAGCCTGATTTATCTGCATGAGAGGTTTTGTGACCAGCGCTGTGACCATGGTAACTTCTGAAACACACTGTTACATTCTTTTTGGCTTAGACTATTTAGGTAACCAATGGTCCCTTTGCCACGGGAAAATGGAGTACCATCTTCTTTCTGGAGAATCTTTGATGGGCAAGTGGAGCAGAGGGAAAATGATGATAACTGACCTTCAATGGACATGCATTTCCTTCCAGATACAATTATAAGCACTTTATATGCATTGTTTCATTTATTTTTCATAACTCTGCTATTTTACAGAAGAAAAAACTGGGCTTGGAGAAAGGAGGCATCTTCCCCAAGGTCATATAGCTAGGAAGTAGTAGATGTGAGATTCAAACGTTGGTTTGTTTGGAATTAAATACTGAGCATCTAACCACTGCTCCACATTGCCTTCCCACCCTGCTTAGGAATTACCATCTATAAATTGTTTCTGTCTCTGGCCCCACATGAAGATCAATCCTTTCAACCCCCATTCTGTTGTGAACTCACCTGCCCATTCCTGTTGCCAGTACCCCTTCGTTTCCCACACTGGGATCCCTGTAACACATTCCTACACGGTCTGCCTGCCTCTCTAAACTCCCCTTTTAATGCATTTTGTATGTCACAGTCAGACCAATCTCCCTTAATTGCTGTTTTTCACATCCATTCTACCAGTATAGATTAAGCATGCATTTTATGCTTACTTTGGGTCTATATCGATCCCATTATTTATCTGTGGCCATACCACCCTGAACGTGCCTGATCTCGTCTGATCCCGGAAGCTAAGCAGGGTCAGGCCTGGTTAATACTTGGATGAGAGATCCCATCCTTTAAGAACTCATAGTCAAGTCCCTGAGGTCAGTCCTGTGAATTTACACAACCATAGGTCCCACTGCCAATGCTCATAATTAATTCTAAACTGCTCAGTTGGGATCTCACAACCACCTATAATACAATCCCATCGACCTAGCTGCTTTTTCAGTTGTTTGCTTTGTTTTCCTTTTTTGTTTTTGAGATAAGGTCTCCCTCTGTTGCCCAGGCTGGAATGTAGTGGTTTGATCATAGCTCATTGCAGCCTCTAACTCAGATCCTCCCACCTCAGCCTCCCGAGTAGCTGGGACTACAGCATCGTGCCACCACACCCGGTTCTATCAGCCTTTTGTTTTCCATGTACAACTCCAATTCAGCTAACCTCCTAACTAGTCCAAATTAGCGAGGCTTAAATTTGGCAAAAATTATATTGTTAAAGAAATACATTTTTTGTATTCATTCAACAAATATGTATTGTTTCTAATTTTAACCTATTATTAGGTACTCTATGGTCCTAATAAGTTACAAAGCTTTATATATGAAGTAAAAGGGAAATATATACATTCTAATGGTCAAATTAAGCCATCTTCCTTGTCTGCCACTTCCGTCTTATTCTTCAGCTTTCTTTGGTGTCTTCCTCGTCCATGGCAGGCCACGGGTGTCACTAAACCACTTCGAGTCCTTTCCTTTTGACTGGTTATGCCATAGTCTCCTTTTTCTTTTTTGGTTCCTTATTGCTATTAGAATTTATAGATATTTGAGGATATTCTTTCAGCCTGCAGAAACAACACAGGTTTTTTTTTAATTGAACCTTAAAGAAATGTTTTACAAAAAACTAAAAATGAAAAAGAAAAAAACACAGACACATGAAGGCTGGGGCCGTGTAACTGTCAAGGATTCAGGTTGCGGCCAAGGTCGCCTCCCCATCTTGCCACCTTCTCTCTCCTGCAGCTCCTTGGGCATAACATTTCTTGTCTTTTTGACCTTCTCTTAGTTATAGATTTCTTTTTTTTTTTTTTTGAGGCAGAATCTGGCTGTGTTGCCTGGGCTAGAGTGCCATGGCATCATCCTAGCTCACAGCAACCTCAAACTCCTGGGCTCAAGCGATCCTCCTGCCCGAGGCTCCCGAGTAGCTGGGACTACAGGTATGCGCCACCATGCCCAGCTAATTTTTTCTATATATATGTATATATTTAGTTGTCCAGATAATTTCTATTTTTAGTAGAGATGGGGGTCTCGCTCTTGCTCAGGCTGGTCTTGAACTCCTGACCTTGAGCGATCCACCCACCTCGGCCTCCCAGAGGGCTAGGATTACAGGCGTGAGCCACCACACCCAGCCAGTAATAGATTTCTTGATGCTTTTGCATTTAAAAAAATTTTGACAGAATTTTTACAAACTCTTTAAACAAAAGAAAATTAAGTATGATTTTAAAAAATGTTTATTTTAGTCTGATTTTTCTTTTTTTATTTTAATAGATTTAGAGGGTACAAGTTGAAATTCTGTTACATGTATACATGGCATGGTGGTGATGTCTGGGCTTTTAGTGTACCTCTCGCCCGAATGGTGTACATCGTTGTACCCACAGGTAATTTTTCATCCCTCTTCCCCTCAAGTATGACATTTACTCCAGCACAGGTGACATGCAGATCTGTAGCCAACAAATTCAAAAGTCTATCCATGGACAAGTGACAGTATTAATAACATCTGCCACCATCGTGGCTGCGAGTCCTTGAAATCTTGCGAGTTCTTGACATGCTGTCACGAGCACAGGCCTGGGGAGGTTCTGGCTGTGCCAACCAGCCTTGATGAGCTGCCCTCGATTCCCGGCTTTGGAAGAGTGTGTGACCTGGTGAGCAGTGCCCAGCCCGAGTCTGAGTGGCGTGGGCAAGAGGGGAGATAAGAGTGCCAGCTCGTGGGAGCGAGGCTGCAAAGATGAGCAGCACAAATGGAGTGGACGGTGCAGTTGGCATTGCGATGCCACAGGAAACCAAGACAAAAGGACGGGCAGCTGGTGGTGAGGGGCAAGGTGGGATCTGGGCAGTAGGGTGGGGGGCTGTGGATTGGGAGGGGGAGAGAGAAGGGGAGGATCGTGGCGGTCTTTAACGAGAAGCCGGAGGAGCAGAACAGGGACAATTTATTTTCTTTGTCCAGGGTCCATCCATGATCCACAGTTTTGGGATTTAAAACAAAACAAAACAAAACAAAACAGCCCAACAAAGCAAAACAGCCAAGAATGCCTAGCATCAGTATTGGGTCACTGTTTATCAGTTTAAACAATCTGATTTATCTTTGAAATCTAGAAAGCAAAGATGTTTTGTGTATGTACATTTCAATGTCAAAAAAGGTATCAGGGAGCTTTATTTAGTAATTATAAATGCAATAGAAAAATGTGAATTGCGTTCTCATTGTATATTGTGGTCAGTTGGAGGAGGCAGAGGAAGGAGGTGGAAAGAGAGAGTGGGTGGAAAAGAGCTAAGTGGCATTCTACCCAAGGCGGACCACTCCCAGAGACACAGACGCTGATCGTGGATCAGAGGCACAGTGGCGCAGACAGGGCTCGCCATTTTGCACACACCGTCAATTGAAAACGTGTCAGTAAGGTGGGGCTATCTTCAGTGGGACCATGCACCTCTTTAACTGCTGGGCCAATATGACTGCTCACACATTTTCCTCTCTTACAACAAAGTGATGAAAGGCCAGGGCTTCAAATGAGCAAAAGTTTATCCAATTCGCAATCAAGTGAGCATGCTACGGGTTCAGAGCCAACTAATAGTTTTAGCTGACTTTTGTCAGTGCCCTTCATTTAACCAGCTGGAATGTTTTATAAGTATCATCCCTTCAATCCTTTGAAATGAAAGATTTGTCTTTTGTCTGGGAAATATGCATCTCGTCATAAAAATGGAACACAATGTCCTTGGTTTAG
>CAUYSK010064392.1:0-10071 GCA_963575035.1 Avahi laniger | reverse complement strand
CCCCCAGACCCGGGGGGTCCAGCCCCAGCCCCTCCTCCCTCAGACCCGGGGGTCCAGCCCCAGCCCCTCCTCTCCGGGCCAAGCCTCTCACCACCCCCCTCTCTCTCTCGCCTCCACAGGTCTCCTTTCTGCATCACCATCCTCTTCACCCTCCCAATCTCCCCCCAAGGATCCCCCTGGATTCCCCATGGTTCCCCCCAATTTCTTCCTTCCTTCCCCATCTCCCCCTGCCTTCCTGCCCTTTGCTGGGGTCCTCCGAGGCCCTGGCCGGCCCGTGCCCCCCTCCCCAGCTCCAGGAGGCAGCTGAGAGGGATGGGGGGGCAGATCTCGGACTCATGAGGAGGGGCCTCCCTGCCCTGTGGGGTCAGCCCTTCTGGAAACTGTGAAGATCTCACTCTGCCCCCCCCACCCCCCCCAGTCCTCAGGACCAGGATTTGCACAGAAGCACATGCACGTACCCACAAACCCCATCTCTCCTCTGCCCGGGACTCTTACCCCCTAACTCTCAGGCACCAGTCCTCTGTCTTGAATTCCACCCAAATCTTCATTTCCTTGTCCTTTCTCAGAGCTGGTGGAACCAGGGAACAGCTGTTCCCTCTGTCCTCTCCCCAGATGAACAGGGAGGGGAGAGGTGGGCTGTAGGCTGGCACTGATGACAATGTAAATTATTAGGCGTTTTGGTTGGATTTCTTTTGTAATAAACTATTTTTGTACCATATCGTCTTCCACGAGGCGGTCTGGAAGAAGTGTGTTTGTGTGTGCACACCCGTACACTGTATCCAGCCGATGCCAGGTGTGACAACGTGACTCTGAGACTGACAATCACATGTGCGTGACTCTGGGACTTCTGGCGTGTTTGGTTATGAATGTTGCTGTCATTGTGTCACTGTGCCATTGTTTTTCCGGAGGATGTGGTATGTGAGCTCTTCCCAGGGAATCCTGTTGAAGCCCAAAGTCACCCCAGGGTGTGGGTGTTTCTGAGGGGTTTGGTGCCATGAGTCCCTGTGGGAACCCACAGCTGACCATGGTTCTGACCGTCTCTGGGTGTCATGTCACGTAGTGTTTGTGAGTGTTCCTAACATGACGGGTCATCACGTGGTTGTTTCTGCGCTGCGACTGTCCTATGTGGTGGCTCTGCGGGGCCCTCCTGAGAGACAATGTCTTGTGTCTTGACTCTGGGCTGCGTCTCCAGGTGACATTCAGGGTTTGGATTATTTTCCTGTTGCCACGATAAATCACCACAAAATCAGTGGCTGAAAACCACACAGATTTATTCTCTGATAGTTCTGGAGATCAAAGCCCAAAATCTGTCTCCCTGGGCTACGCTCAAGGTGTAGGCAGGGCAGGTTCCTTCTGGAAGCTCTAGGGCAGAATCCGTTTCCTTGCCTCTCCCAGCTGCTAGAGGCCGCCTGCATTCCTTGGCTCACGGCTCCTTCCTTGCATCCCTCCAAACTCTAGCTTCCATCCTCTCTACTCTGATCTTCCGCCTCCTTCTTAGAAGGGCCTTTGTGATGACACTGGTAAATCCGCACAGGTGATCCAGAATCATCTCCCCATCTCAAGATCCTTAACTTCATCACACCTACAGAGTCCCTTTTTTTTTTTTGAGACAGAGTCTCACTCTGTTGCCTAGGCTAGAGTGCCGTGGTGTCAGCCTAGCTCACAGCAACCTCCAACTCCTGGGCTCAAGCGATCCTCCTGCCTCAGCCTCCCGAGTAGCTGGGACTACAGGCATGCGCCACCATGCCCGGCTAGTTTTTTCTATATATTTTTAGCTGTCCAATTAATTTTTTTCTATTTTTAGTAGAGACGGGGTTTCACTCTTGCTCAGGCTGGTTTCGAACTCCTGAGCTCAAACAATCCTCCCGCCTCGGCCTCCCAGAGAGCTAGGATTACAGGCGTGAGCCACCGCGCCTGGCCTGCAGAGTCGTTTTTGCACTCACAGGTTCCAGGGGCGGGCTGTAGATAGTAGCGCCTTTATTCAATCTACCGCCATCAAAGAAGCAGCACCGTGGGAGGGGTCCGGGTAAGGGCCTCGGTGCAGGGATCTGATCTTCCATCCTAAGGGGAAGCAGGATGGAAAGTGGGGAGGACAAGGACAAGCTGGAACCCTGGAGCAAGGACTGAAACCCGTGTCAGTTCCCACTCCAGCCTGATCAAAGCCATGTCCTGCCAGAGAAGCTGGTGACCTTGGTCCCATTCTGTGGTCTTCATGGGTGACCATGTGTTTGTGTGGTTCGGAGTGATGGCGAGAGTTGTTTTTTTTAATCTCTGGAGGCCAACCTCCCTGGGTCTTCATATGAATTGGTGATTGTGAACATTTACGCACCACGAGTCTGTAAAGTGGTTGTAGGGTGGGGCCATCGGCCTCAACACCTTCCTGGTGACACTGTTGGGGTCTGTGGATGGCTGTGTGTGTGTGTGTGTGTGTGTGCGCACACTTCTGGACGAGCTCTGACTCGGTGACCTGTGTGCGCCTGGCCCCCTGACTGGGTGACCATGCATCTTCGTGTTTACAACCGTGAGTCAGTGTTTTTGACCCTGCCTCTGGGCTCCGGTGTCCCTGGAGCTGCCAAACGTGGAGGGTATATTACCTTCCTGTTGCAGCCATAACAAATTGCCACGAACTAAGTGGCTTAAAACAACCGAAATGTATTCTCTCAGAGTTCTGGAGGCCAGAATGAAGGTGTCAGCAGGGCCACACTCCTCAAGAACACCAGGAAAAGATCCCTTCTTGCCTCTTGCTGCTTCCAACGGCTCCAGGTGTCCCTTGGCTTGTAGCTGCATGTCCCTGATCTCTTCCTGTGTCCACGTGGCCTTCTCTCCTCTGTGTGTCCATGTCTTTCTCTCTTCTGTCTCTTATAAGGACACTTGTCATTGGATTTAAAGCCCAACGAGATAATCCAGGAGGATCTCATCTCAAGATCCTTAGCTATTAATAGCATCTGCAAAGACCCTTTTTTCAAATAAGGTCATATTTACAGGTCTGGAGGTTAGAGCACGGACATATATTTTTGGAGAGAGAGACACCATTCAGCCCGCTGCAGAGGGTGACCGTTGATCTCTGCAAGCAGCCACGTGGGAGAACATCCCACGTGATAATCCTGCCATTGCTCAACGTCCTGGGCAACAACTGTCTCTCTAGCAGATCCTGAGCGCTGGCCTCGCTCATTGCTGCCATCCCCGCAGTGGCCAGCACCCTGCCTGACGTGGAGCAGACCCTTGGGCAGTGGTGGCACAATGAGTGAGCCCTCATCCACACCCCCCTGTATCACAGTAGCTGTCATTCTTTGTGGCTGAGTCTGGTCCCCTGTCACACAGTGTGACCGATCTGAGGATGTGAACAGACACACAAATATTAGCAGCCATTTATTGACCATTATGGCCCCATATTCCAGATGAGAGCACTGAGGCTCAGAGAGAGAGAGAGCAAGTCGCCTGTCCAAACCCAGATCTGCCACCACCAAAGCCCACGCTCATAATCTCTTGGCGCTCTTAACTCGTGGGTAAGTTCCCTGTCTCGGATTCTAGCATTCTAGGTGTGTGTGCAAAGATGCGGCCATATGCACATGCGTGTGTTCCCGGAAAGGAGGCAGGATAACAGGGGTCTGTGTCATTCATAGCACAGACCCTGGAGTCAGAACTGAATTGGAGAGCTGCACTTCCATTTCCTGGCTGCGTAATATGACCTTGTTCAAGTGACGTCATGGTCCTGAGCGCCAGTTTTCTCATCTGTTAAAATGAGGACACAGTAACAGTCCACCGTGAAGCGTTGCTCTGAGGATTAAATGTGAATGAATTGTGTGCAGTGCTTGTTACGGGCCATGGTGCTGAGTAAGAACTTGATTACTGGGAATTGCCATTGTTATCATCTCAAAATTGGTTTTCAGGGCAGAGAAAACAAAGTAGAGGTGATGGCACCCATTCTTTGTCCTGATGGAAAAATGGGACAATGAGATCCTAGCCTACATATGTGTATAAACTAGATTTTTTCATTTCACTGTTGTAAGAAAAACTAAAATACATAGTAGCTTAAATAAGGTGGAAGTCTGTTGTTCTCTCGTGTACAGGTCTGGTTGTGATAAGCTTGAGGACGTCAGAGGCCCAGGCTCCTTCCACCTTGTTGCTCTGCTGTTCTTACCTCACAATTCCATCATGTGGTCCAAGATGGATGCTCCAGCTCCCATCATCACATCCACATTCCAATCATTGGGAAGAAGAAAAAAAAGAGTCAAGTGTGTGTCCATACCCTTCCCAGAAGGCATACGCATCATATCCTATTGGCTAGAATTTAGTCACATGGCCACACCTATCACAAGGGAAGCTGGGATGTGTAGTTTTACCTGGACAGTATGTGTCTAGCAAAAATTCAGAGACTCTTTTACAAAAGGAAGAGGAAAGGAGGGTTACTGAGGAGCATCAGATGTATCTGTCACAACCAGGGCTCTTCCACAAATGACTACATGCCCCTGTATGAAGTGATTTCACCACTCTGAGCCTCGATGTCTTCATCTGTAAAATGGAAATAACCTCCATTGCTCAGGGTTGATGGACTGATGAAGATTTAATGAGAATGTGAGTGTCAGGCACTTAGCACAGGACCTGGCCCATCACCAGCCTGGGGTGTATGTTGGGAGTCTTCTTGTGCCTGCGGGTCTAGGCTGTGGGTGATGTTTCTCTTCGTGTGTGAGAAAATCGTCCCCAGGTTCAAGAGTTGAACCCAGCGCTGACCTTGGTAAGTTACTTCTCTAAAACAAAGGATCTGTCTTGTCCACACGTGGAAATCCCCTCTCAGCATAGCAGACCTTGGGACCGGGCACGTGTCCTTCCACACTCTTCCCCCTTTCTCTGGGGAAAGGCAGACTCCACGGAGAGGGGAGGAGGCCCTACATGGGGTCTGCAGTCCCCCAGCACTCACAGAATAAAGCACTCACCCCTCGGCCACCAAGACACATCATGGGTGACAGTCCTAGCTTTCCAGTCCTGGCTTTTCAGCTCTAACTCCAGAAATCATACCTTCGATGCATTTCTTGGGGACCCCAACCCCTTTTGCAAAGTTTCACTTGTTCTCACCACCCCAGGTAAACCCAGACAGTCAGAGAACATCTCTTCCAGATGCATGTACAAAATCTGCCAAATCCTAAATGTTGGTGACTTTCCAAAACGCAATTGTAAGAGTGTGAGAGCTAAACAGAACATATCTGCTCTGTAGGTGTGTTTGCAGACCCTTGTGTAAGCCAAACCTCCATTTTACAGAAAGGGAAACTGAGACCCAGAGAGGGAAGAGACCGATTTGGTGAGTTTATAAGTCCAGGATTCCATAATCCACCATAACCAACTGACTAAGTTCATCAGCGTTAATTGGTCAACCATTATCACGTGCCTCTCAATATAATGCATCAAGAAGGACCCAGAATCACTTCTATAATATCCCTCCCACTAGAATCTAATCACAAGGTGATTAGACAAACAGACTCAAATCAAGGGGACATTCTACGAAAGAACTGGGCTGTAATCTTCAAAACTGTCAATTTCATAAAACACAAAGAAAGGCTGAGGGCCAGGCTCGGTGGCTCACGCCTGTAATCCTAGCACTCTGGGAGGCTGAGGTGGGAGGATCGCTTGAGCTCAAGAGTTTGAGACCAGCCTGAGCAAGTGGGAGACCCGTCTCTACAAAAGAAAAATATTTTAAGAAAAAAAAGATTTCAAAATAAAATCATGGTTTAAAAGCCTATGTTTTAAGGTTCTGTGTTCCCAAGACTTTAAGTCTATGCATGCATCTGTGGTCAGAGTTTGGGGAGATTTGGAGGTGAAGACGCTACTTCAGACACATCCTTGAGGATGTGACCAGGGCCTTGGGGTGCGGTTAAGGTCTAGGGGTGGGGCCAGGGTGTTGGGGGTGTGGCGATAATTGGGGGCGTGGCCGAGAAAATACATTCCCAAGGGAGAGGGTAAACCTGTGCTCAGAGCGCCCTCTTGTGGCCACCGTCAGGTTTCTACTTTTTATTTAACAGCTTCATTGAGGTATAAATGCACATACCATACAATTTACCTATTTATACCATAACATTTACTAATTCAGTGGCTTCGGTATACACACAGAATTGTGCAATCATCAACATAATCAATTTAAAAACATTTTTCACTCCAAAACTTCATATCCATTAGTAGTCACTCCCTATTTCCGCCCCAACATCTCCCCTGCGCTATACGACCCCAATATACTTTCTTTTTTGTGTGTTTTTTATTGATATATCTTACTTGTACATATTTTTTGGGTACATGTGATATTTTGATGCATGTATACAATGTGTAATGATCAAATCAAGGTAACTAGGATATTCATGACCTCAAACATTTATCTTTTCTTTGTGTTGGAAACGTTACAATTCTTCTCTTCTAGCTATTTTGATTTTTTTTTTATTTCAGCATATTATGGGGGTAGAGATGTTTAGGTTACGTATGTTGCCCTTGCCCCCCCCATTGATTTTTTTTTAAATTTTTTACTTTTTTTTTTGAGACTGAGTCTCACTCTGTTGCCTGGGCTAGAGTGCCGTGGCTTCAGCCTAGCTCACAGTAACCTCAGACTCCTGGCCTCAAGCGATCCTCCTGCCTCAGCCTCCCGGGTAGCTGGGACTACAGGCACATGCAACTGTGTCTGGCTAATTTTTTTTTTCTATTTTTAGTTATCTGGCTAATTTCTTTCTATTTATAGTAGAGACGGGGTCTCGCTCTTGCTCAGGCTGGTCTCAAACTCCTGAGCTCAAACGATCCTCCCCGCCTCGGCCTCCCAGAGTGCCAGGATGACAGGCGTGAGCCACCGCGCCCGGCCTCATTTCCTTTTCTTTTTTCTTTTTTTTTAAGACAGAGTCTGGCTCTATCACCCCAGATAGAATGCAGTGGCATCATAATAGTTCACTGTGACCTCCAACTCCTGGACTCAAGCAATCCTCCTGCCTCAGCCTCCTGAGTAGCTACAGGCATGCACCATGACGCCCTGCTAATCTTTCTATGTTTAGTAGAGCCAGGGTCTCGCTCTTGCTCAGGCTGGTCTCGAACTCCTAAGCTCAAGCAATCCTCCCACCTCAGCCTCCCAGAGTGCTAGGATCACAAGCGTGACCCACCATGCCCAGTCTCTGATAATATTTTTGAGCATCTTTTTAAAGTCATTCACTTCTTCCGTATGCACCATGCAACTATACAAACTCTATTGTTGAAGTCAAAAGGCAAACATAGAGATAAGTCTCTACATTTAACATTTTGGGGAAGAAGAAAGAAATGTAAATTCAGGGCTCACACGCAGACCAGGTGGTCTTCGGTATGTCCAAATAACAAAGAGAAGGTTGGGGGTTTTATTAAAAGGAGGAATGTTGGCCGGACGCAGTGGCTCATGCCTGCAATCCTAGCACTCTGGGAGGCCGAGGCAGGAGGATCGCTCGAGGTCAGGAGTTCAAGACCAGCCTGAGCAAGAGTGAGACCCCGTCTCTACTAAAAATAGAAAGAAATTATCTGGACAGCTATCTTAAAAATTTAAATAATAAAGAAAATAAAAATTTTATACAAAAAAAAAAAGAGGAATTTTACATGAAGTCCTGGGAGAAAGTTCACTGATATTATTAAAGCTCTGGGGAGTTGGCAAGCTCCAACTGGTGGGCAAGATTGGTCCTAGAGTTGCCGCAAATGATCTCCATAGCTACAGGTAACTGGTTTCAGGTTAGAACAGACAGTTTCAGCAACTTGACTTGCAGAGAATTACATTTCAAGAACAAAGTTATGTACCCTGAGTGTTTTTTCCCCCTTGGCCCCTCGACTCTGATTTACTTGGGTGTGACAAGAATGACATATGACATATGACAATTCATATGATTATCTTTCACACTATTTTACCAGATTCAATCCAAATTTTTAAAATTAGAGCATTAATGGTATCTTTGAAGACTCAGTGTCTCCTTCTCAGATCCAACCCATTTTCTTCTCTGCAGCCTGGATTTGATGTCCAGCATCACAATGCATGTTTTGTGAGTATCACATATATATGTATCCTCAAATAATACAGAGCGTTGGTTTTGCAGGTTTTCAAACTTGGTATAAATGACATCGTGTTATACTTTTTGTTCTGCTCTTGCCGTTTTTTTTTACTCGTTGTGTTAGTAATGAGCAATCTTAGGGTTGCTATACCAAAGTACCACAAACTGCGACATAAAAATAACAGCAATTCATTCTCTCGCAGTTCTGGAAGCTAGAAGCCCAAAATCAAGGTGTCACTGCCTCTCTCTGAAAGCTCTAGGGAAGGATCCTCTCTTGCCTCTTCCAGCCTCTAGTGTTTGCAGACACTCTTTGGCACTCTTTTTTTTTTTTTTTTAGACAGAGTCACACTCTGTTGCCCTGGCTAGAGTGAGTGTCGTGGCGTCAGCCTAGCTCACAGCAACCTTGAATTCCTGGGCTCAAGCGATCCTCCTGCCTCGGCCTCCTGAGTAGCTGGGACTACAGGCACGTGCCACCATGCCCGGCTAATTTTTTCTATATACTTTTAGTTGTCCAGATAATTTCTTTCTATTTTTTTTAGTAGAGATGGGGTCTTGCTCTTGCTCAGGCTGGTTTCGAACTCCTGAACTCAAACAATCCACCCGCCTCGGCCTCCCAGAGTGCTAGGATTACAGGTGTGAGCCACCGCGCCTGGCCACTCTTTGGCATTCCTTGGCTTATAGACACGTGGCTCCAATCTCCACTTCCATCATCATATGGTGTTCCCCCTGTGTGTGGGGGAGGGGTGCATGTGCGCCTGTATCTTTGGCTCAATTTCTTTCTTATGAGGACACCAGTCATATTAGATTTAGGGCCCACCCCAATCCAATAGGATCTCATCTTAACCTGATTTTATCTGCAAAGACCCTCTTTCCAAATATGATCACATTCATAGGTTCCAGTGGACCAGAATTTGGTAATGGGGACACTATCCAAGCCAGGACACTCATCATTACATTTCCGTGACTCACACTGTTGGCATTTGTGCCCAGTTCATTCATCCTAACTGCCGCGAGGGACTCCATTGTGAAAATTCACCACGATGGATTCATCTCTTTTCCTGGTGAGGGACACTCACCTTGGTCCCGCTTTCCTCTATTTCCGACAAGACCGCAACTAATATCTCTGAAAAGGTCTCTTGGAGTTTCTTAGAGCAGTATTTCTCAAACAGCCGAACAAGATCCATTAGTGGATTGCAAAATCAATTTAGTGGGTTACAAATGCAATTTTTCCTTTAATGAAATGAAATTCATCAGAAGATAGGAGAGTTCGTGCACAGGGTCGGTGCTATCCTGTGAAACTTTTGTTTCAAATGTCTACACCTGAATTAACGTCCAGGTGTGGGTGAGCAAAATTGTTTACAAGCCACAGCTCTGAAGGAGGTAGCTGGCCAGGGTTCGTCCAAAGGTTTGATGGATACTGTCAAACCGCTCTCCAATGCGGTTTCTCCATTCCCACTCGCACCAGCTGCTCTCCAACTTGGCATAGTGAAAATTTTGAACTTTTGCCAAGCCAATGGATTTTTCATCCCATTTTCCTGCAGTGGAGACTGAGGCTTGGAGCGGACAGGAAGGCAAGGGCCGCAAAAGTTCGGTCTCTGCTTAGTCTGAGATGCGACATCGAAGATTCCATGAGTTAAAGATTCTCAGGTTCTGGCCGGGCGCGGTGGCTCACGCCTGTAATCCTAGCTCTCTGGGAGGCCGAGGCAGGCGGACTGTTTGAGCTCAGGAGTTCGAAACCAGCCTGAGGAAGAGCGAGACCCCGTCTCTACTAAAAATAGAAAGAAATTAATTGGACAGCTAAAAATATATAGAAAAAATTAGCCGGGCATGGTGGCGCATGCCTGTAGTTCCAGCTAATCAGGAGGCCAAGGCAGTAGGATCGCTTGAGCCCAGGAGTCTGAGGTTGCTGTGAGCTAGGCTGACGCCATGGCACTCACTCTAGCCCGGGCAACAAAGTGAGACTCTGTCTCAAAAAAAAAAAAAGATTCTCGGGTTCTATGAGATGGGGCCAGGAGTAAGGAGGGGCGTGGGGTGTGGGGGGTAC
>CAUYSK010064390.1:0-13672 GCA_963575035.1 Avahi laniger | reverse complement strand
CAAAGTGATCTACAGATTCAATGCAATCCCTATTAAAATACCAACATCATTTTTCACAGATATAGAGAAAATAATTTTATGCTTTGTATGGAACCAGAGAAGACCTTGTATAGCAAAAGCAATCCTAAGCAATAAAAACATAATGAGAGGTATCAATCTACTAGACTTCAAACTATAATACAAGGCTATAGTAATGAAAAAAGCTTGGTACTGGCACAAGAACAGGGACATTGACCAGTGGAACAGAACTGAGAACCCAGATATAAAATGATCCTCATATAGCCATCTAATCTTTGACAAAGCAGACAAAAACATACACTGGGGAAAAGAATCCTTATTCAATAAATGGTGCTGGGAAAGCTGGATAGCCACATGTAGAAGACTGAACTGTAATTTATTATATCTCAAATAAGAAGCAGTACAATTAATCAAAGTATGTGCCTAAACTGTTGACACAGTTTGGCTATCTTAATGGTAGCATGTTTATGCCAGCAGTGAAGAAACCTGGTGAGCAAGTGGTGATGAAATCATGAAAGGCATTTTCCACAGCTTGTTGAGAATTGAATATTTTTCCTTGCAAGAAGTGATCCAAAGCCTGGAAGAAGTGGTAGTCAGTGGTGCAAGGTCTGGTGAATACGGTGGATGACAGAAGGTTTCCAAGTCCAGCCTCTGTAATTTGAACACCGTTGTTTGTGCGACATGTGGTCAAGTGTTTTCTTGCAAGAGGATTGGCCTGTCTGTATTGACCAATCTTGGCTGCTTAATCCCAAGCATCCTCATCATTTCGTCCAGATGGTTGCAGTAGACCTCCACTGTCATCGACTGACCAGGTTTCATGAAGCTGGAGTGGATAATACCAGTGCTGGACCACCAAACAGAAACCATTAGCTTTTTTGATGAATATTCGTTTGGGGGCTGTGTTTCGGCACTTCGTCTTTATCCAACCATTGTGCCAAATGCTTGTGATTGTCAGAAAGTATCCATCTGTCATCACACATAATAATATGGTGTAGGAATTGTTCACTTTTATGTTGTGACAGCAAAGGAAAGCAAGCTTTCAGACGATGTCTCTTCTGACACTCGTTTCATTCATGCAGTACCCATCTATCGGGCTTCTTTACCTTGCCAATTTGTTTCAAAATGGTCCAATATTGTTGGAATAGTAATGCCAAACCTTGCTGCTAATTCATGTGTAGGTTGAGATGGATTCACTTCCCCTACGGCTTTCAGCTGATCATTATCCACTTTGGTCTTAGGTTGCCCATGTGGCTCATTTTCAAGATTAAAATGACCAGAACTGAACTTCTCAAACCATCAACATACTATGTGATCATTAGCCACTTCTTTGATATTTTGAACTGTGTGTGCTGCATTAGTTCCACAACAGAACTCATGTTTGAAAATAACATATCCATGGTTCCACAAAATTGCTCTTAAAAAAAATTTGAAAGATAAACACAAACAACAGCATGCATTTGAAAGACTGAGGACGTACCTTCACAATTAAAAAAAACAAACAAACAAGAAGTGTCAAAGTGAAAATGGACATTTCATACCCACTAATTTGCTTTCTTTTTTACAGTTTCTTAAGGTATAAATTTAGATTATTATCTTCGGTCCATTCAGGCTGCTATAACAAAAATAACTGAAACTGAGTAGCTTATAATTAACATAAATTTGTGTCTCACTGTTCTGAAGTCTAGGAAGTTCAAGATCAAGGTAGCTGCAGATTTGGTATCTAGTAAGGGCCCACTTTCTTGTTCATGGACAGCACCTTCTTGCTGTGTCCTTACATGGTGGAAGGGGTGAGCTAGCTCTGTGGGGTCTCTTTTATAAGGGCACTAATTCCATTCATCAAGGCTCTGCCCTCATGACCTAATCACCCCAAAGACCCTTCTTCCTAATGCCATCACATTGGTAATTAGGTTTCAACATGTGACTTTGGGGGAGACACGAACATGCAGACCATAGCAATTATTAAGATTTTTTTCTTTTCTGATGTAAGCGTATACAGTCAACCCTTTTATCTATGGGTCTGCATCCATAGATTCAACCAACCATACATTGAAAATATTCAGGAAAAAACTGGATGGTTGCGTTTGTACTGAATACAGACTTTTTCTCTTCTTATTCCCCCAAAAATTCAGTATAAGAATGATTTACATAGCATTTACAATGTATTAGGTATTATACGTAATGTAGAAATGATTTAAAGTATACAGGAGGATATGTATAGGTCATGTCAAATACTACGCCATTTTCTGTAAGGGACTTGAGTATTGATTCTGGTACCAGTGGGAGATTCTGAATCTTCCACGAATACCGAGGGGCAACTGTAATGCTATAAATTTTCCTCTAAGCATTTGCCTTAGCTACATTCCACACATTTTGGTATGTTGTTATTTCAAATTTATTCAATTCAAAATATTTCCTATTTAGCTGTGATTTCTTCTCTGCCCATGTGTTATTTAGAAGTGTGCCACATCATTTCCAAAGATGTGGTAGTTTTTGAGACATCTCTTTGTTATTGATTTGTAATTTAACTCTGTTACGGTTACAGAACATACATCAGATAATTTTAAAATGTTTTAAAATTTGTGGAAGTATGTCAGAATATGAATGTATTAATTTAGTCCAGAATATGACCTATCTTGGTGAATGTTCCATGTGTACTTGAAAAGAAAGACTCTGTATTCTGCTGTTGTTGGGTTGAATGTTGGTTTCGCCTAATGTCAGCTATGTCAAGTTTGTAGTGTTAGGTTTTCTACATACTTAGATTGCCCTAGTCATTAATCACAGTCTATTTTGAAATAATATTATATGGCTTCTCTTATAGTATGAGAACTTTATGACAGTATATTTTCCATCCCCCACTTCTGTCTTTTGTGCTATTGTTGGCATGCATGTTACTTTTGATATGCCATAATCCTATAATTCATTACTCCTATTTTTGCTTTAGATAACCAATTATCATTTAGAACAATTAAAACAAAATGTCTTCTATACTTCCAGTTCAACCGTTTTGAGAGATCTTTATTTCTTTGTGTAGATCCAACTTTCTGTCTAGCATTATATTTCTCTGCTGTAGAATTTCCTTGAGCATTTTTTGTAGTCCGTTCTCAGGTAATGAATTCTCTCAGATTTGTTTGTCTCCTAATTATGTGAGAGTTCAAATATTTTCCCTGATGTAATACATCTCTAGAGATGAATACCAGCAATTCCTTTTCTCCCTGTAAGCACATCAAGAGGTGGAATCTACTTTCCTTCCCATTAAGCCTGGGCTGATCTTGTGACTTGCTGTGACCAATGAATGTGGCAGAAGTAATTAGGTGCCAGTTCTGAGTCTAGCCCTTGAGTACTGGCGGCTTCTGCTTTTGCTTGAGAAAGCCGGCCACCTTGCAAAAAGCAGCTCAAGCATACTACTGAATTACAAGATGCAACATGAGGAGACAAACACGGTAAGAAGGAACATCAGGCACGAGACAGTCAATGAAGCCCTCTGGGACCTTCCATTCCAGCCGGCCACCTACTGCATGCAGTTGAGAGTGGCCTTGGCTGATTCCACAAAGAGTGGAAGAACAACCTGGCCACTCCCTGCCCAGATTGCCGACCCTATCATGTGGTGATGACAACATTCAGATAAATGTTTCGTCCACTTTTCAAACGTTTTTTACATTCTTTACAAATGGTGCACCACCTTGGCCTGCACCAGACTGAACCGCTCCCCAACCCAGTGATGCGCCACAGGGTAAGAATGAAAAATTTGCGTTACGTGGAGCTAGCTAGTCTACTCTTCAGCAAATCCAGACTATTCGGTCTCCACTAGCTGATTGTGTAGGCTGGCAATAATAATTTTTCTATGTCTGTTCAACTAACATTTTCATCAAATATAGCTTACAGCTCCTCTTCAGATACTATTGCCAAGATTTCAGATATTCAGGACCTACCAGCATTTTTATTCGGTGAAAAAAATCTTATATTTTTTCTTCATTCAAATTTGAAAGTGTATTGTGTTTTTTGGCAAAAAAGAGTAAATGTTGTTTTACCCTCAGCTGAAACTGAATCCCTGCTCTTTGGATGCAGGCCATTAGCTGGTGATACACACATGGCCAAAGCATTGTTTCTGAGCTGATTGGCAAGGTGAGACTCTCTTGTGAAATGTAATCAGAAGCCTGCCAGTCAGCCTTAGGAGATATCAAAACTGGCTAGGATAATGTGTTAATTAATGTGGCTATCTAGGAATTTTCAGAGTTTTTATTTACCTTTAGCTTTCTGTGAAAGAAGTTTTCAAGAGAAAGCTACTCATCCACCTGAGGGAGTGTATAAACATAGACGGTTCACTCACTTACACCCATTGTGTAGAATGACATAAAGTAGCAGTCCCCAACCTTTTTGGCACGGGGACCGATTTCATGGAGGACAATTTTGCCATGGACTGCTGGTGAGGGGTGGGGATGGATAGTTTTGAGATGATTCAAGTGCATTACATTTATTGTGAACTTTATTTCTATTATTATTACATTGTAATATATTAATATAATGAAATAATTATACAACACACCATAATGTGGAATCTAATGCCGCCGCTGATCTGCTAAGAGGCAGAGCTCAGGTGGTGACAGGAGCGATGGAGAGCGGCCGTAAATGCAGATGAAGCTTCGCCTGCTCCCTGCCACTCACCTCCTGCTGTGCAGCCCAGTGCGTAACAGGCCACAGACCAGGACAAGTCTGCAGCCCAGGGGTTGGGGACTGCAGATATAAATGGTTTCTTCAAGCTAGTAACTGGTAGAGTAATGAAGAAACAGATTGATTTCCTTAAATACATACAAAAATAAAATGCCTGCTAGCAGGCAGCCTTTATGAAGAATATTTAAAATGTATTTATTGTATTTAAGATGGAAGAAGTAAGGTGTTTTGCTGCCGACTGATGTTCATCATCATTCGTGTCCACCTTTTCCCCAGCTGTTGCAAGCCTTGACTTCTGATAGCTGAGCGTGTTCTGGACTTGTGCTATGCTGAATAGGGCCTTGCTGCCTTGATGGAAGTTACGCTCCCTCTTTTGCCCAGGCTATGCCCACATCCAGTGACTGGTCAAATGAGGGTGGAAAAGCCCAGCTCCCTGTGCCACTTCTGGAACACCCTGAAGGATGGAATGAGTCCCTGTCCCACTGCCGAGTCCTGCTTCCTCACTCCTTCACAGGTGTTGATCCCAAGAGCACGCCCCTGTAAATGTTCTCCACCTCAGAGACTGACCACAGGCAAACCGACCCACAATGCTATATTTAGGTACGTATCCCCCCGAAAATTGCGATGTTGAAATCCTAACCCCTACACTGATGGTATGAAGAGGGTGGGGCCTTTGGGAGGTGATTAGGTCATCAGGGCTCTGCCCTCATGCTTAGGGTTAGTGACCTTACGAAGGAGACCCCACAGAGCTGGCTCCCCTTTCTGCCACGTGAGACACAGCAAGGACTCACTGTGGAAACCAGGCAGTGGGCTCTCGCCGGGCACCGAATCTGCAGATGCTTTGATCTCGGGCTCCCCAGCCTCCAGCACAGTGAGAAATAAATTTCTGTTGTCTATAAGCCCCTCACTTTATGGCATTTTGCCACAGCAGCCTGAGCAGACTAAAACACAAACTCAGCAGCTAATCCGGATTCATCTAAATCCATATTTATTTCCCCTAATCCCTATCCTATCCTATATTCTTTTGAAGCAAATCCCATGTTATAAATTTTAATCTGTAATTATATCAGAATGTACTGTATCTATAAAAGGTAATGACATTTTTTCTTAAAAGCATAACCGTAATGCCATCATTTTACCTTTAAACATTAACGGTAATTCTCAATACCACCAAATAAAGTCATGTTTAATTAGCTTGAAATAGAATCTATATAAGGTCCTATAAGCTGCAATTGATTGATATGCTTCTTTATTCTCTTTTGATATTTAGCTTCTTTCTCAGTGTTTAAACAATGTAATTTTCAACTTTTATGATTCCTGTGCTTGGAGGTTCAGTCCCAAAAGCTTATGGTGTACATGTGGTACTAATAGTAGATGCCTTTTGAGGCATTTTTCTGAGCCAGGTACTAGGGTAAGTGCTTGGCAAGTATTATCTCATTGAATCTGTATTAAAACTCAGTGAGCTAGGTATTAGCAACCCCATTTTACAGACAGAAAGCTGAGAGAGAGATGAAGGAATTTGCCTGGGATCACGTAGTTAACAAAAACAGCTGAAGTTGAAAACCACATCATTCAGACTCCAAAGTCCATGTTCTGAACCTCTAGGCTCTATCGTCTGAGTAAATGCATCGGCAGAAATCAATACCACACTGAGTGGGTGCTATTTTATCTCAGTATTTTTATGAGTGTTTGAGATGTTTCTTAGGTTCACAAAGGAAATTGAATGCCGTCATAAAATGGCCACATACTTAATGTAAATCAACAGACCCTCGGTGTACGTGGAACTGGGTAGAAACTGAGCAAAATCCACAAATAAACGATATCTGATCTCTGCCTTCCAAATGCTCACAACCCAGAGGCTGGCTGGAGGGAGACAGACAGACACAGGCAGATGCAATAAAAATTGGATGTGGCTAGTGCTATGATAGAGCTGCAGACGAAAACAATAGAGGCAGAAAGAAGGTAATTCTAATTTGGGAGGTTGGGGGAGGCATTTTGGAGATTGTGGCAGCTGCAGGGCCCTTGAATGATAAAAGGATATAGGCAAACAAAGTTTAGGTGGATGGGACTGAAGATGATGAATATTAAAGCATAATACCACATTTTTATGAAGCTCATTTCGGGCTTCTGTTTCTGCCTGTTGATTACGCGGAAATGCACGAAGCATTTCTTGCAGGTTTCTGTACAACTCAGCAACTTGCCACGTGGGCAGATGGCAGCTAAGCCCTGACTCTGCCTTCACTGCCTTTCCAGGTGGGATCCAGGGTGAGGGGCAATATTAAGGGCATATTGTCCACCCACATTGACTGTTATTATCCGGGTAAGTCAGGCAACTTGCCATTTCTTTCTTGGCAGCGGAGCCTCAGTTCCCAAGATAACCAGTTTTGTGCCTCTCTGATTACAAGCTGATCGCAACAGTGGACTGTTCTTGGTGAACAGCAAGCAGCTATCACTGCAGGAGGCGGTCAGACCCTGCGCTTAGTGACAGATCCATCTGAGGTTCCTTTTAGGTGTACGAAATTGAAAACCTGCTCTCCTTTCCAGCACTTGGAAGGACTACGTCATTTTACACCTTTATTAGAGAAAACTGCTCTTCTGTCTTTCTGAGACTAAGAAAAAAGGTAAGCTGAGCACAGAGTCTTCATTTCTGTTTTGTCACCTGTCAGCAGCGGAAGCTCTGCCTAGGCCTACCTGACCTTTTTCCCAACCCAGTATTCCCCTTCCTGCCTCCTCACACATGCAACAATTGTGTTCTCAAGAAAGGCAAGGTGGTTTTAACATCAATCAAAGCAAACCTCAGTAGAGAAGTAAAGCTGCTACGCACTCCTCCCCTTCAAGCCACATGTGGCGATGACTTCAGAGGTCAAAACAAAATATTTGAATGATCCATACTGGCATTTCTTGTCATTAAGAGAGAAAACTGAGTTAATCATATAGCTGCAGGCCCTCACTTCAAAATAACTTGAAAATCAATGCTGCCATATTATTTCCAATGACATTAAAAAATTTTTACATTTGTATTTTTTATTAGTACAGTTATGGCATGTGGTAGTGATTAATGCTATCAATTAAATGTTTTGGGCTTTTCTCCCAGATGCACGGTGATATTACATTTCCTGAGCTGTGGGAGTTAGGTGTGGCCATGTGGTTTGTGTACTTAAGACACTGTGAGTGAAGGGAATGGATGCCACCCGCAGACAAGTCTGGAGAGCCGGTGTGTGATTGCCCACGCTTGGCTTTCTGTCTGCCATGTTGGCGGGTAACCTGCCAGGTAGTGGTTGCTCTGTCGATCTGGTCTCCCCGGTACAGGCCCAGCCAACAATATGGTGGATATGGAGCACGAGTTAGAAGTGGACTTTTGATGTTTTAAGTTACTGAAACTTTGAGGTCGGATGTTACTGCTGCTACTACATGGAGTCACTTGGCTCATGTACAGGGTTTTTAAAAGCTTCTGAGGATTAAAATGAGCCTTTGGATAACTTTTCAGATAACTTCAGAAAAGATTTTGGCTTGGTGAGTGTGATAAAACACTTAGCCTCTACAAATTCAAGGGACTAATGATAATTTTGCCAAGCTTTCTAAGAAGGACTCATTTTCCAATCCTTTGATGACTTATATAGCATAATATAGACTTATAATGTATATAGTACATAACATAGCCCCCGTAATAATTGTTTTCAAGAACATTAAAAGTTTTACAGAGTGGCAAGCAGACATGGAAGAAATTACCCTTATATTTAAGATTTAATAGTAGAAATTTCACACTTTTAAAACCTTGATTCTAGGACCTCCTATGCCCATTTTCTGTAAGACTGGCCCTTTCTGGAAATATTTGCTGCAAGAACCTCCTAATAAGGACTGAACTGGCTGGCAAATCTACATTGTTATTCAACAAATTTATGCTAAGCTTCACTGTGCCAAAGTTATATTTTAGCACCCTCTGCTGGAAAAATTATATACACCTCTGTTTTATGTATAGGTGATTCCTGCCCATGTGATTTTTTGACTTGTACCTTTTAATATAGACTCTGGAGGGTATATTACTTAAAATCTGTACTAAAAGAAGTCTCTCCTTTAAACAAATGTCCTTCTGACAAACTATCCACGTACCAGTGGTATTTGTCTCCTGCAGATCCTGCAGAAAAACAAAGATACACGCACGTATAGTCATTAAAGTTTGTATAATTTACACATACAGAAAGTAAAAACATACCTAGTGAAAACGAGAAATTTGTAATCTTATGCCTTTCTCCCTCACACCCCCCCCCCACGGGCTTGTGAGCAAGCGCGCTCATCAGCCTTCAGTCCCTCTGTGATATCTTCTGATTGATCTGCCAAATCTCAGTCCATAGGATGTTATTCCCACGCATCCATTCAGCAAACCACGTGACAAAGAGCCGAGTGGTGAGAATCCCATTGTAAGCTAAACAGACGTTATCTCCTGCCTTAGTCTGTTTTGTGCCGCTGTAACAATACCACAGGGTGGGCCATTTATAAGAAAAGAAATGCATTTCTGACAGTTCCAGAGGCTGGGAAGACGCAGGTTGAAGGCATCTGGTGAGGGCTGCGTCTTTCCACAGCAGAGGTGGAAGGACAACGGGGCAGGAAGGAGCAAGAGGAAAGGGGTTACTGTATCCTTTTTATCAGAAACCGACTCCCTTGATAACTAGCCCACTCCCAAGATAATGGCATTAATCTGTTCACAGGGGCAGAGCCCTCATTACCTGAGCACTTTATTTAAAGCTCCCACCTCTTAATACTGTGACAGTGGGAATTCAATTTCAATGTGAGTTTTAGAGGGGACATTCAAACTATAGCATTTCTGTCCTCAGGGAGTTTACGGTCTGATTGGGGAGCAGACTTTTACCAAATGAGATCGGTAAGTGCTTAATTATGAAGCGTGATGCGCTTTGAAAGGCTGCAGCTAACTGTGAACATGTTAGCTGCGTGATATATCGACCTAACTCAGGCGGGCTCAGTCCGAAAGCAGTGTTTGGGCTGAGACAACTGCACTCGCTGGACAGGTGCTGACCAGCTGAAGAGCAGGATGGGCCGGCGAGGAGGGGAATTGCAGCCAAAGGAAGCGGCAGGTGCAGCACTCTGTGTCCAGAGGGGTGAGGGAAAGACAAGCAAGGTTTCAAAGTAAAAAGATCCAGGGGGAGTTTTGCTCTTTGACTTAAGAATGATGAATGGGGGGCAGGATACATGGGACAGGCAGTACACCATCGGCTCTGTGTTTAAAAAAATCACTTTGCTGTGTTTTGCAAAAGTAATAACTGATTAGATACAACAAGTGGCTTCCCTTGACTCGAGTGGAACCTAGTGCCTGAGCATGACATTTAGAGTTCTCTAACTAGGCTCGTCTATTTTTCCCATTTCATCCTTCACGTGATTTCTCTATGATTACTTATTGTTTCCTGAGGACACGCACCAAGCTCATTTGAAACGCCCTTTCCTTTTCTCCCCTCTCCTTTCTCCGTCTATGGGAATGCCAATTATTCCTAAAAGACCACGGCCAAACCACCTCCTTTGGGAAGCTTTCTCTGAGTCCCTGTGCAACACGAATTCTGCTTCTGCTTCCTCTCCACTTCCCTAACACAGCATCTGCATTTCTGCACACGACACCTCAGATTTCTCTCTGCCGTGACATTGTAAAATGTAATAGGGACGATATCCTCTTCGTCTTTATATGCCCCCCTAAACATTTCCTAGATCATTGCTTTAAATGCTGTAAATGCAGTTTGATGTGAAATTTCATTGTTACATTTCCTTTTACCCCCTAATAAATTTCATTACATCTCTCCTAGACACAAACTGATAAGGATGCATTCACACACATAAATACATTTGGATGCACGCTCCTAGGAGCAGAATGGGCAAGAGCTCAACTTTGTGCTGGGGTGAAAAGAGAATCCTGTAGAAAGGAGACAGAGGAAGGGAGGGGAGGTGGGAATGCACCGGGAGGTGAGTTGGAGAGAGTGGGCCAGTGAGAGGGGGAGTAGCCAGGGAGGTGGCCAGAGGACGAGCGTGTAAGCAGCCCTGCCGATGTAAAGCTGAAGGCCTGCTCTGCCTGCTCTGCTTCAGACAAGGTCTGTCCTCCTCACACGTTACATGACGGGCTGGAAAACAGATCTGCCACAGTCACAGACAGATAAGCCAGTTGAGATAGATACGTATATCTGTCTCAAGACGTAACAGGCACTTGCTATCTCTTTGCCATTTTCTAGTTCGGGGCAAAGCCCTGTCAAATCTGAGTTGAGGACTGTTATTCCCCCGCTAACAGTGAAACTCCTGACTCGTAGGGGTTAGTGCATAAGCATCAACTGGGCATCTTGTGAAACGTAGATTCTGACTGAGTGGGCCCAAGCGCGGGCCCCGGATTCTGCTTCAGGTGCTGCCGAATCTGCTGGTCCGTGGCCCATACTTTGAAATGCAAGGGTCTGGATGATTGCTGGTAATCCTTTCCGGTTCTTTTGCAACTGTTTTGTTGGAAAACCTTCAACTTTTTCAAAGTATTCACCTGTCAATCACTTATAGTTTAATCTATATAGTTTTCAGGTGAAAACAAAATAGGTCATTGTAAAGCAAGGAATTAAAAACGTAAGTAACAATCCTAAATAGAATCAGAGTTTTTCTTAAGGCAATAAAACCTTTCAAAGTAAGTGTAAGTGCTAGGCCTGAATTTTTAAGGGTGTCCTTAAAATCTGGTGGACAGCCACTGTTGAGTGAAGGTTTGGTCCTCAACTCTCTTACAGGCGGAATGGACCAGATCAGTAGATATCAAAGTTTTTTGTTTGTGATCCACAATAAGAAATATATTTTAGGTTATGATCCTACATATAAATAAAAGTTTCATAAATAAGACAATACTTTTACTCTATGCAACATACTCTGATAATTTTTATTCTATTGTGATCCATTAAAAAAATGCTTCTCACGACTCACTGATGCGTGGTGGCCTGCAGTTTGCAAAATCTGGACGAGATGAGCCTTATGGCTTTCTTCCTTTTTTTTTTTTTTTTTAATCACGGTTCATTAGCAAAATGTCATAAGACTGTGTTGCATTTAGACACCTAAAGCATGTATTTTTCTTTCTTTTTGTGTGAGATAGAATATTGGAAGGTGGGATTCCAGGTTAGACTGTATGGCAGAAAAGACCTGCTATGTCTTCCAGGAGAAATTTTTATTATAGGTGCCAATTATTTGATTTTTTTTTTCCCCCAATCTACAACATAGCTACATACTGGATCCTTGGAATTTTATGGAGGCAAGCTGGGGTATTTTTCCTCCCTTCAAACTACTTAACTCTCACTTAAGCAAGGCAGCAGAACAGAATGGTTATGAGCCTGGGCTGAGGGCAGACCGGTCTGCACTGTGGCCCTCTCACTTAGTATGTAACTTTGGTCTAGTTATTTAACCTCACATGCTTCAGTTTCTTCATCTATAAAATGGGAATAATAATACAGGTTGAATATCCCTTATCCAAAATGCTTGGGACCAGAAATGTTTTGGATTTCAGATTTTTTTGGATTTTAGGATATTTTTATATGCATGAGACATTTTGGGGATGGGGGCCCAGTCTAAACATGAGATTCACTTATGTTTCATATATACCTTAGACACATAGCCTGAAGGTAATTTTATGCATATTTTAAATACTTTTGTGCATGAAACACATTTTGTGTGCATGAGGTCAAGTGTGGAATTTTCCATTTGAGGTGTCACATTGGCGCTCAAAAAGTTTTGGATTGTGGAGCATTTCGGATTTTGGATTTTTGAATTAGGGATGCTACAATTCCTACCTAATAGAATCAAGGTAAAGATGGAATGAGTTAACATAGTAGATAAATATGACAGGAATGTTATCAGTTCCTGTTAGTTAGATGTAAATTACAGTGTGAAGTTTTGAGCTTAACTCTAGTTTTCATGATAAAGTAGAAAAGTATTACTGTATTAATGAGTACTTTTTAAACAGTGGCTTGAAAATAGTGGCTTGAGCTAAAATATTAAGTTCAATGAAAGTCTTTTTGGTAATCTTCAAATGTAATCTTCCCCCAATCCTGATTCAAATGGGCCTGCAATAACTTAGTTATCCAACTGATTAGCATCCTAAAACTATACTCCACAAGAAATTTAAATTTTGTACTAGAAAATAAAGATCTAATAAAATGTCACATTTCTCTGGAAATGTAACAATCAGGGCTTTGTTTAAATGGAAGGATTCTGGCTCCATTCTGTGTATAAACAAGAAAACATGACACATTTTAGGAATTTGTTTCTTTTTGCTTGGTGGTCTTCCTCCCCCACACACCCCTGTTGTTACCCTGTTTTTTGGCAGGGGAAAGTGGTTATGGAAGTTTAGAGCAAGATAGATTGAGCTGCTAAAGGAAAGAAATATGGTATCTATTTTTCAAGTATTGTACCTATTAAGTTGTGAAAATAACAGTATAGCTCCCTTTTAAAAGTTCTAAATTAATTAACTTTTCCCTAAAAACTAACAAATTAACCTAAAAAGCTACAAAGTAAACCTTTATACATATGCTCTAGAACCAAATATTCTACCTGTGTTGGTCCTTACACTAGGACAGGAAAGGAGCATCACCATATGTGCCTTCCTGCCCATGGCACGTCAAAATCTGTTACCGTAGTTAGCAGTTTAAATTGCCATACGGACGCTGCTGTGTGTCCAGTGCTTAATATAACTCAACCAAACCACTGCTAGGGCTTGAACCATAAAGGCTTCACATTTACGTAGATTTCCATAAGGTCACGATGGAATCAGAGGACAGAGGGTTTGAAATAAAAGTATTTTTCCAAGTAAGGTCTAAAAGGAACATTTGAACTCTCTGTGTCCTTGGTCCCCACTCCTGTTGGTCAGGAAGCCTGCCCTTCTCGATGACGCCTTGAACACCTCCTCCCTCCTCACCTCTCCACCCGGCCCATGCCCTTGCCCAGCACGCCATTAGTCCAAATTTGCATGTCTGCA
>CAUYSK010064389.1:0-33217 GCA_963575035.1 Avahi laniger | reverse complement strand
TAATGATTAGAGATGTTGAGAATTTTTTTTTTATTGCCTATACAGCTAACAAAACCATTATTCATCACTCTTTTCTCCTTCCACCTCTATTCTCAACATAGTCTTGACTTTGTAGATGTTCACAGGAGGTGGCTCCCATTTTCCCAGTCTGAGCAAGGGGACAAGGAGAGGAGAGACAACTGGCTGGAGACGAGACCGCTCTGAGTGACAGCCTGCTACCACAGGATTGGTGACATTAAGAGTCGGCCTATCTTCAGACCCAGAAATGATGTCTTCAGGGGTGGGGAGAATTCAACTAAACAGACATCAGAGCATCATCTGTCCTCTACAACATTGCTGATGGAGATAAAGGATATGCCAGCCTTAGCTGGTGCCAGGATGTGGCCCCAGGCAATTGTATGAAAACAATATTCAAATACCAGCGGACCACAGCAGGAAGTTTCAGACAAGGGGCCTGCAGAGAAGATTGAAATCTGAAAGGCACAGAGCTTTCTTTCCCCGGGGGAATAAAGAGGGGGAGTGCTAATCCCACAGATTTCATAAGGTTTCTGATTTACTGGCCTCTTAGAAGGCTCTGCTGGGGTTTGTCAGTTTGATGAGAATGTCTTGCTGTAAAGGTTAAACGTGCTAAGAAGCATGAAACGATCTTCTCTAAGAAAGACTACAGCTACTTGGCAGGGAAATAGCTGTCCAATAGCCCACAGAAGGGGGCCCTTCAAGAGCCATTCATGCCCAGGGCTTCCAGCTGTAAGTCCCAGATTCACTTGCCATTCCAAAATCCTTTCTGTTGGGCTGGGTTTATTTGCTGTTCATGGGGTGAGACGGGTGACGAAAGAGAAAGAAGAAAAAGGTAATACATGTCTCTTCTCTTCATATTTCTTCTCCCGAATCAATTCCCAACATTTCAAATAAAATTTAACAACAAGAGCAAACTGCTAGAAATTGACCTAATGTCTCTACTCTAACGGCGTGATTCTACTGCTTAGTCATGAGGACATAAACATACATATTCGCAAAATATGCACAAATATTGCTCATGTATATTTCTTTGAAAAATCCAACTGCAAGGAAACCAAAATGAGGGACTTAGAATATTAAATTCTATGCTTTTCTTTGGGCCACACGTTTTCTACTTGGAGGCCTTAGTTTCGTCTTCTAAAATGGGGGATGGGTGGTTTTGCTAGATAATATCTGAATGTTTATCCTACTGATAAGATAAATAATTCCATGACCCTTTATACTCTGCCTGGTTTTCTTTGGGTCAGTCCAGTTTTAGGTTTTGAGTTTGGGACATCTATTCATAATTATTACATGTCTGCTGTTTCTTCCCCTTAACAACCCTAGGTTGGTTTAAAACAGAACCCATGATAAAATAAAGTAGAGAAGCTTCCCTCAGAAGCTAGAGGGAAATCATACACATGCACTCTATGCACACACATACACAATCCTCAGCATTGGGTGGCATTGCCGTAAAGCCCAAATGAGAGAACAGACCAGGGAGAAATTTAAAATATGATTTCTCTACCTCTAAGGAAAGAATTATTTAGCTTAATCTCAAATCTAGCCATTTTTACTAGAGAGATAAACTATACCTCATTTGTTTCCCACCAAATATATGCCAAAGCTTGATTGAAATAATCACAATCACAACAAACCATTTTGACACAGTTCTTCAAAATTTGGGATTATAGCAGAGTCATTCTTGATCCCAAGCCCAAATCATTTGAAGTATGGAGAAAAGCATGCTTTGGTATGTTCCCTTATGGCTTAACCTTCCCACTTTTAAGCTCTTATCTACAACACATGCCTTAAACACATAAATCAGACCTGGATCATTTCCACAACACAAGAAAAAATGGAATAAAAACAGCAGCCAGAGATTTTTTTTTTTAATTCTTGAATTGCTGAATTCCAGATTTAGAAAGGGGCATGTTGGTTTATTATCTATGTGAGCACATTGACTCTATAGCAGAGCTTCCCAATAAGCCAATTAAATAGCTACTGTCAATATTCTTGGTGGTAAATATGGAAACTGAGGCACAGAGACAGGGTAGGTCACACATGTTCAGAGTGGGAGCAAAGCAGGTATAGGTTTGACTCCCAGCTGCATCTGCTGACTGGTCACCTTAGTTCTCCCCACTCCTCCAAAAAATCTCCCACTGATTTAAGAAGACTTAAATAGCACAGGGAATCAACAATAGGCTTTCACAGCCAAACTCTTGTTCTAATCCAGGTTTAGCCACTCTTTAGCTGTGTACAATTCATTACTAAGTCCTATTGACATTGCCTCTTACAGGTTTACTAAGTATGTCCCCAAAACTCAACCTCTATTCTCCCTACCTCAGTTAGGGCTCTTTCCTCTCATTCCTGAATTAATGTCAATGCAAACTGAAGGATGTATGCTAATCTGTTGGCCTTCTGTCCCCCATATTCAATCCATCCTCTGCCAGAGTGATTTGACCTTGCTATTCCATTGCTAAAAATTGTATACCCTCTATAAGATAAAAAGTCCAAGCATGTTGGGAGAGCAAACAAGGTGTTTCACAGCTGGCCTTGCCACACCTACAGCCACATCTCATAACATCTTCCCCTCAAATCCCTTATCCTCTCTCTCCAAGCCTTGCATTCCACCCATATGGAACAACTTAATGTTTACTGAAGTCACCTTTATGCATCTATTCCTTCTGCCTGTGATTTTTTTCCTGCCTGGTCTGCCTGGGTGATTTCTGCTCCTCCACCAAGCCTCAGCTCCAGTGTCAACCAATCTATGAGGCCTTCTGTAATATTTCTCCCTGTACTGATGTCCAACCTTCTTTGGACACCAGAATATAATGACATGTTTATGAGAAGAACCACAATGATGCCTTTGTATCTCAAGTGCTCAACACAGTCCCTGGTACACTGCACTCAACAGGTACTTTGGAATGAATCAGACCTTTAATTTCTTCATCTAGAAAATGAGGATAATAATAATATGCAGCCTGCAGAGTGGGTAAGAGGGTTAAATGGCCCAGTGTACATTAAGAATCTGACATGGAACAGGGATATAATTTTTTTCAATAAATAAATCGCTTAATTTTCCTTTCCTCTTAATCCAAACTGTAGTGAAAAAGGATCCATCAATCTGTGAAAAGAAACATGAAGCCAGCCAGAGATGCTAGAAAAGCCTGCAATGATACCCTTGTGCTGCATTTCAAAGCACTTGTTTCTCATAATTTACCAGCGTCTCAATTTATTGCATTATAATGGGCAGATGTCTGCTGGCAGTTAAGCGGCTTTTAGCAAATGCAGTAATAAAGATACAGAGTGGCAATGTAAATGGCCACCATGTCCCTGCATTTGACAGCACCACAGCCAGCAGCTGGTGTGCTGTGGTTCATAAGCAGTTGTCACGCGCTACACCAAAGTGCTGACCTCACAGTCTCAGCCTGAATGCAGGTGTAGGTGTAGATTTTTCAAACATCTTCAAGGTCCTAAGCCTGTCCTTCTGAGACCCCTGGAGCTTCAAGACTCCAGAATAACTAGAGGTTACTTTCCTGACCCTCTTCTTTGGAGTACAGGAGCAGCTGTGATCGGGGGTACCTCAGACCCTGGCCTGGTGGAATAACGCTGAGCTAAGGTTCATGGACTATAGCACCATTTCCTGGGATCATAAAATCCTGTGCCTGTGGAAAGGGAAATTTGCAGAACTGGAAGAGAAAAAAGAAGAGGTTGAATCTGAGCGATTCTGTGGTTGTCACCAGAGATACATTTGTAAGACATAAGCAACTATAGATAAGCAAAAATGGGGACACTTTGATTGATGTCAATGAATTGTGTATTTCTTGGGGAGCCCCTTTATTGGATGTATGTCATTATCCATCAAAAGGGGTAAACAACATTTCCACAAAGGAGATAGCCTATTAATGCTCTTAAGAAATCCAAGGTTCTATTCATTAATCCATCAGTTAAAAACTAAGGCATCATGGTCCTGAAGTATACTCAGTACACCAAGGTATTCATTTTCTCAGATAAAGGAACAAAAGGGGTGAAAACTTTATTGCAGTGTTGATATAACTAAACCCAGCATCCTAACCCAGACAGTACTGCAGATTCCTGTCCTGCCCTTCACTCACCTTCATCCCTCTCCTCGGGATATGGGAAGACATTGCCAAGTGATGACATTTGCAAATCAGAGTTTTAGAGTTGAAAGGGCCCTGAGAGAGCATGAAACCCTATTGCCTCATTCTTATAGAACAGAGAGGCCAGAGAATCCAAGTAACTATCTCAAGGTCACATATTTAAATAAAAGACCTGTCTATCTGTGAGGAAGGAGGGCACAGCCATGAGGGAGATCCCCTCCTTAATGGCATTGGGACCAGAGAGAACAACCATCATTATTATATTTGACCTTGGAAGCCAGGGTTTCTGTTGTTCCCTGACCAAGACCACAGTGGATCCAGAGCCAGTTATAAAGTGACATATCATGTTGGTCATATCTTGCTTTCTCATTGTTATCTCCTTTCCTGTGATTATTCGCTGAAGCATTGTCCTTGGTGACTGCGTATCAGCTTACAGATTACTTCTCCATCTTCTCTGCTGTACTGTGAGCTCATGAAAGACAGAAAACATGTCTTCCATAAATTTGCATCCTCATGACTTAGCTCACAAAGCCTGACACAGAAAAGAGCTAGATGCCTGTTTATGGAATCCCTATTTTAATGCTGAAGTTCATTCCAAACAAGCATCATAGCTTCATTTCCTACACTTTTCTGGACCAAATGCCACTGAGAGTCAAGCTACTGAACATAGGGATGTGTTGAGAATGTAGACATTTTAATAACCTAACTTGAATGTTCTAGGGAAGGCACAAAACGAAGTTGGGTTTTTCATAATTATATACTACACACTATCTGGCTGTGTAAGTGTGCTTTGATTTAGGATGATGGTAGTGGAGAGGGAGAGAGTAAACAGATGCATGGGTTTAGATGAGGAGTGGACAAGGTTTTCTGAGGTAGATTGAATACTGCAGGAGAAAAAGAAAAGAAAATGCCCAAGGACAGTGGTGATGCCATCTACTGAGATGGGAAAATCTGAAAGCAAAAAAGTCTGGTGCAGGGAGGAAGAATTCAAGATTTCTATTTTTCCATGATATGATTTAGAGATGTCAAGTAGACAATTGAGGATATAGAAATCTGTGATTCCAAGGAGAGATCTCATTTTGGGAGTCACTGATACATAGATGACCTTTAATACCATGGCAATCGGTAAGGGCACCAAGGGGAATGTATGGACAGAGAGGAGACCCAAGACAGAGTCTGGGGCCCTCAAGCACCTAGTATGTGCATATAGCACAGTGTTAGAGACTGTGGGGAAACAAAGATATGCAATGCGCTGGTTGTCCCTCAGTGATCTCAGATTCTAAGATATATATGTAGATAGATATAGATATGTATGTGTGTAAAGTTTGTATATTGAACAGCATTTCCTTCGTATATATACATAGATACGAATGAAAGTTTGCTCAATTTAATGGAAAGCGTAATGGATTAGAAGTCAGAAGTCATGAATTCTAACCATTCTAGAGCTGTTCTAAGTTGAAGTGACGTTAACTTATTACCTTCATAGGCCTTGTAAATCCTCAGTCTCCTACCACACAAAGACTGGGTAAAGGTAACATCACTGTATCTGACGTCACAATTTCCATGCGGCATCCAAATGATACAATCCAAGAGTAATGATGTCCCACCCTTCCCAGGCAGAGTCTGCCACTGCTGCTGCCTCAGGAGCACACAGCAGAAATCGGGAGGATTGCCTGAAAGGAGGGGTCATGAGTGGGGAGTGAGCCACTGCTGCCTGCATGCCTTTGCTGTTGGAACAAGAGTCACTTGAGAGAACTCAAAATATCTGTATTCTTGGTTTTCAGCTGGTGCACATATCAGGTAAATAGAATCCTAAGGACCCAGAAGAGCAGGTTTGTTCTCTCCACTGCATTTTCTTGGTTCTGCAAATTAATATTCTCAAAAACATCCAGTTTCCATGAACCCAGGAAATATCTTCTTTTAGCAGACTGCAAGAGTGGCCAAAAAAAAAAAAAAAAAACACCCAACAAAAACCAGGATTAAAAAAAAATATGAAGTTCCATGTGACTGGGCATCTATAACAAGATGTGGCCTTAGAGGTCAGGGGACCCTGACCTTTAACCATGAAAGAGCACTAAAGGAACCATTCAGTGAGATTATACATGTGTGTGCATACACACACAAAAAATACATAACCAGGAAGAGATATTGTCGACTGCAATATGTTATTAGGTGGGAGAAGTAGGACACAATTTTATGTGTGGTATGATTATTAGCTACACACAAGAAAACAAAATCCCTTATGCATAACTGAGGAAAGATTATAAAACTACACCAAATGGTTAATAATTTTCATGTTTATGAAGTGGGTGGTTTTTTCATAATTCTTGCTACTTTTCTGTGCTTTCCAAATTTTATTTAATGTATATGTAATTCTTACACAGTATTAATTTTTTTCCAATTATTAAAGCTGAATGACTTAAAGGAACCACAGTAGTCTATATTCTTTGCTGTGGTCTCAAGTGCTAGTGATTCTGTTGATTCCCTAGGCCTCAAGGCAATAAAGCATTTGAACATGGGGGAAATATAAAAAATCCAAGCCACCATTTATCTTGGAAGAGGATCCAAGCTGTTCCACTGCACAGACATCTCCCAGGACATCTTTCACCTCCTTCCAAAAAAGAACTTGAAAAGTTGATCCCCATCTGATCTCGTGGAAAGTGCCTGACCTACCTCAAATACCTTCCCTGAGTGAACAAGACACTCCCGAATGAGGAGAAGGCTTAGGACTCCTCAGGACACTGTCCCAATGGAAATAGGGTATGCAGATACTGCAACTGGCTCTTCATTATTAGACCATGACTCACTCTCCTTAAAAAGTTCCCTGAATATGGGAATATCACCATGAATACTATATACCAGCTGCCACGTTTAACAATTAAAAACATTTTGCCCTTCAATTTCTTAACAACCTTAGGAAGTAGGTAGGATGGTTCTGGATCCCAAATATGTCTCCTCTCAAGGAACCATCCCAACATGTACACATGGGGGAACCCTCAAAAAATCTATTCTTGGTCACACTGCCCACCTGGACAGAGCTGACCAGTAGAGGGACAGAAAGATAAACCAAACTGGACCAATCAGGTTCTCTTTTTGGAAAACACAAACTCTGAATAGAAAAATCCAGAACGTGGAGGTCAAGGAACATTAATGGTGGTGCCTGGGTTCCCCAGAGCTGCTCTGCTTCCCTTTCTAAGACATCGTTAGCAAGATCTTCATTTGATCAATAATCACCCAGTAAATCCACTTCCTTGACTCTGGTAGCTAAGGTCAATCCTGTAGCTTGCAACGGAAAAAAACTGAACCAGGAAGTATTAGCATTTCCATTTCATGGATAAGAAAACTGAGACTTAGACTTAAGTACTTATTGCACATCATCTTGCTAGTAAGTGGAAGAACCAATATAGGAATCAAGGTATGCCTGATTCCAAAATCCATGCCATTAACCATGAGACTCCTGCCTCCAAGCACTGCACTGTACGTTATTTTTCTTGACACAGGGATGGACTTATGCTGAGCCTTGTTTACTTTTTTCCCAAATAAATGCTAGCACACATTCCTCCAGGGAAGAGGACAGAATCAGCAGTGGCCTCGAATTTAAGCTTGATAGTCCACAGACAAATCAAGTCCTTGGCCTTGCCTTACGGGGACTTGACTCTCATCAATTGGACTAAACTGTTTGGCTACACTGGCAAGGAGAGGATGCCTATGTTGTCCCAGATCAAGTGACCATATCTTCTTAAGAAACAAGAACTCCAGAACAAACTAAAGACAAGCTAGACTGCCCTCTGTCCAACAGGACTTCAAAGGACAGTAGGTGGTCTTCCAGTAGATTAAAGCATTTCAACCAACTGATTAGAATTAAGTAGCTAAACCAGGCCTTTGTTTTTCATGTCATGGGAACATCTCCCACATTACTATAAATAGCAAACCAAAAATTAGAGCTGAACAATTGGGATGGGTAGAGACATCTACATTGTCTTAGAATAGTGTCAGATTATACTGAAAAAAAATCTCAATATGATATCAAGACAATTTTCAGTTGTCAAGATTTAGAGTTGCTCATCTTCACAAGCAGTAGAAGTACTCTCATGAAGGTAGACACAAGAGTCATTCAATCTTACTAGAAGAAAAAGATACCCATGCAAATTAGTCTCAGTCTTATATGCTCATATATCTCCTAGTTCCTTTGCCTTTTCTTCTTATCTTAGGCTAACAACTTTGATATGAGAGTTTAACTTTAGACAGATCTGCTTGCTCACTTTGCTTGGGTCCTTGGACTATTTTGATCTAGTGTCTGATCTGGGCCATGGCCAACTCTGAATTCCAATCATCAGCATTCCACCTTTGTTTTCTACATTTTATATACATGAGTGCCTCTTTCTAACACTCCCATTCCTGTTGTGGGTCCAGCAATGCCAAGGGACTCACCCCCTAGGAAGCTCCAGTACAGTTTGAGCACAGTTTGAGCTCAGTGGACACATAGCTTTAGGAATTATTAATGTCTTAGGCTTATCATAGCTAGCACAAATGATAAATTCTAGGCTTTGGGTTAATCCTTCTAGGAAAAAAAATTAGAGAGAGAATGATAAATTGAGTGATCAAGTTGATATTGTTATGGTAGACAGGGCAACATTCCTTAATCCAAAAAGGATCATGTTCCTGTATAAAGAGGATGCCCAAAACTTTCTCTCCACCACTTTTCAGAAGTACCTAGAATGGATACTGAGAATCAAGAGTAGAAAGAGGCCATGGTTTTGTTAGAAATAGGGGCCAAGAAAATCCAAGAAACCTTGGGTCCTCTTCTCTTCACCATTGTTCCCCTATATGAAAGTGGCCACTGTCACCTGTTTGCCCTACTATTCCCCTACAGACCCCCAGCATCACATCTGCCACACATTAAACATTTCCCACATTGCCCTCTGTTTCCCTGGGAGGACTATACATCGCTTGATCAAAAGCAGGGGCTGTGTTGGGTTTTTGTTGGTTTTTTTTTTATTATTTTTTTTAATTTCCAGCATCAAACATAATGCCTGAAACATACTAGGGCTTCAGTGAATGTCTGTTGCACATAGGAAAAATGAAGAAAAGATACTCAAGAGTCACCACTGAGGAATCAGTTTCAGCAAAGAAAAACAATGTCATTGGGAAGCTCTATTTTCTATGCTAGCAGAGTGAAGTCCTGTCATTTTCACACTCCACCGATTCATTCTGAACATGGTGTCAGGAACAATACAGGGGCAAAAAACAATTAGTGGGGGAACAAAACAATGAGTTGAACCGTCTGGGATTTGAGCAATGTATAGATCAAATGTCTTACATTTGCTAAGCTCCTTCTCATTTGGCCAGAATGGATGACTCGTAGCTGCACTGTACCAAGAATAATTGTCCCTCATATATCCCCAATCAGCTGCCTTTTAATGACTAGTCAGAATTGACAATGTAAAAGGTGCAGTGACTTTCATTGTACTTGGCAAATTTTGGACCAACTCCCATTGATTTGCCCTTGGAATCGGTGAGCTCGGAGATACCTTGCACAGCAGGCTACTGTCACTGCTGCCTGCCTCCAACAACCACAAAGCCCTTGAGTTAGCAGGAGACCCAGGAAGAAGAAGTGAGATGTCCAAGGTGACCTTTGGTTCTTACACTGCCTCTGTAGACAGAGAAAGATCCACAACACCTTGGCTTACACCAAGACTGTCTCATGCATCTCAGAGGTGGAATGACTTTTCTATCTTCCCATACCAGCACCAGTGTAGACTACCCCACAAAGATATTTGGGAAGAGTTCAGGCACTTGACAGACTGACCAGCCTATGTGGCCTATTTCTGTTCCAGATGGTTACTTCCTCCTCTTAGCATGTTCTGGTGTCACTGCTTTGAAAATTCAGTAATGTGAATTTAAATTCCATAAGCTCCAAGAAAGCTCTCTTTTTCTCCTTTATCCCAATGTCTTGTGTTCTGTTTTTTGGTCTGACTGTAAGAAAGGTTTATGGTTTTCTTGAAATACACCTTAACTATTAACACAGTTGATGTCATAAAAACCAGTCCTTGGAAATACTTTCTCACTGGTCATCTAGTCCCTATTCCAGGACTGGTCCAGGGTCCAGAATCACCAGAATTCTGATACTTAAACAATTTCTGACCAGTGGTGGTCTTTAAGAATAGGATCCTTGAGGTTCTCTCCTCAAGACATTCTTCCCTTCTCTGACTCTTCATGTCCTCCTATTCTGGTCCACCAACAGAGCCCATGCTGCCGCCTCATATCATTTTATTATACCTTCTTGTGTAGATGTCTTAACTCCTCAGCTAAATAAATGAGAAGCTTCTTGAGGGCAGAAACTACATCTACTAGAGATGCAGTATCCTCAATCCCAGAGCTATGCCCTCAGCAAAAACTTGATAACTATGTACATTGTCCTTCCATGAAAAATAGAGGCTGATGACCCATGGATAGCGGGCTTGATTCTGTGCCAGGCATATAAAAAATAGACCAAGCTGCAATCTGGATATAGCTTATGGACTGGAATCTCCTTGGCTTGATGTTGCACCTTTGCTTACCTTTATCTCTGCCCTTTGCCCAAATCAGAGCAAATGTAAGATGCTAAAGCAGTGAATGGCAAGCGGCCCCTCCCAGCATCCTGGCCTGTTCTCAGGGGCCAGCCCCCACCTCTTCAGCCACCTCTCGTACCCTTCGTCCTCCAACCCAATTCCGTTCTGAACTTTCTTCATAAAGGAACAAAGCTTCCAGTCGAGTCTGGACTTTGTTCAGCTCCTTAATTGTGCCTGGTTGCTCACATCTGTCCCTTGGTACATGCTGTCCTTCCTGTCTAGGTGACAGTCCTTCCCCCTGCTTCTTTGTCAAGCCAACTCCTTACTCATATTTCAAGTCCTAACTCACATATTTCTTCTTTGCAGAAGCTTTCCATGAACCCCCACAGTACGTTGGGTCCCCTTGCATCCCAAATTTCTCTGTACCTTCTGTTTAATGATATCAATGATAATAATCATGACTATAATAATCACTAATATTTATTAAATGCTCAGCACATTTCAGGAACTATTAACTCACTTAATCATAATTAACATCTTGTGAGGTAGGTGCCTGATTGTCTTCATTTTACAAATGTGGAAATCAAGACTCAAAGATATTGATTACCTTGATGAAGTTCACACCACTCCATGAGGGCCAGGTTTCTCACCCAGTCAGGCCCCAGAGTTCATGTTCTTAACCAATACATCCCACTGCCTCTCCTAAAACTCGCCACGTTTGTAATGACTTATTTAATAGCTAACTGTTCTGCTAGGCAGCAATCTCCATAAAGACAGGGATGGATCTTTCTTGTTCATTATTGTATTTCCAAAGCCCAACTGAGGAGTCAGTTAGTAGAAAGCATTAAAGAAGTGTGAGTTAAATGAAAAAATGAAACAGCCAGTTAGTTAGCCTTAATGGAATCCCAAAAGAGAATTATTTGCCCTCTCTAAATCAAAAATACTTAATCAAAAAAGTGTGACAATCATGGTAATATTTACACTAGTATTTCTGCACCCCAATCCTAGCCAAACAAATCCAAGCACTCAGAACTAGAAAGGGTGTTCAGGAAATCAGTAAACTCCAAAACTCTTCTTTAGAAGAAAGCAAGCTCAGGTAGGTACAAAGGCTGGGGCTGTCCAGGAACACGGCTGGAATACCTCAACCCCACGCACACCCTCATTTGCCGCTCAAGAGGGCCGACTCACCCCTTTCGCAGGTTCTTCCCCAGTAGCCAGTGCCGGTGCAGTCGCAGATGAAGCGGTTCCAGCCGTCCTTGCACACGGCGTTGTTCTTGCAGGGGTAGCTGTCACACTGCTTGGCGCTCATCCGTGAACAGGAGGACTTGACGCCCGCCGCATTCTGCATCTCCGCCAGCTGTCGGATGTTCTTGCTGCGCCCGTCGATGAACAGGTCGCGGATGCAGCCCACGTAGCCGTAGTTGAGCATGGCGGTCCACAGCTCGGTGGGGAGGATGAGGCCGGCGCGGTTCTCTGGCAGCCCGCCCAGGTACATGTCCCCCTCCAGGTCAAGGATCTCGCTCTCCCCGCTGGCGGTGAATGGCGTGCGCCTGCTGTTCACTGATATAGTACCTGGGGTGGAAGAACAGACACAGAGTGAGCTAACAGTGCTCTTGGCATCTCAGGTGAGGCCAATCAGTTGATTAACTAAATGAAAGGAGTCCAACAGTTGAATTCTGAGACCGGAGCTTCCTGGCCAGGAGAGAAAAATGCAAGCAAGGGACTGAAAATCCCAGTGACCTAACACCTATTGTATCTTTCTCTCCCTAACAGTCCTGAGAGGGAGCATACCCTACAGGTTGAGAGCAGCACAGTGCCCACCTGTATTTAAATCCCAACTCTAACATGTACCAGCTGTATAATCTTGAAGAAGTGACTTCACCTTCCTGATCCTCAATTTCCTCATCTGGAAAATGGGAAAATAATTGTCCCCACCTCACAGGTTGGTGTGATGACTAAATGAGTTAATATATGCAAAGTTCTTCTAATAATGCCCGAGACAAAGAAAGAGCTCCATGAGGAGTTTCTTCCCCAAAAGGAACTTTCTCCTCTGTTTCTCCCTCCATGCACTGGTACCCTCTAGACTGGGCATTGACTACCAGCTCTTCCAGTGAATATTTAGAGCATTCCTTTTGATAAATTTTAATTGAAACATGCTTCTTTATTTATGCATTTAATAAATATTCATTGAACACGTGTTCTGTCTCTGGTATAGTTCTAGGCACAGACATGAACTTGACAGGCATATCTCTCCTCTCATTGAGCCAATGTTACCCCAGTAAACGAGAGAAATTAGCTAAGGCAGGTGATATGAAGAAGTAAAATGGGTGCTGTGGCAACAATTCACGGGTTCTACTTTCAAGTGTATAGTCAGTGAAGGCCTCTCTATGTGGCTGATAGTTAAGCTGAAACCAGAATGTTGAGAAAGATCCAGGCATGAGAAGTCCAGGGGAAAGAGCTTGGCAGGCAGAAAGAATGGCACGTACAAAGGCCCTGAGGGCAGAAAGCAGGGTGGCTTAGAGTAGAGGGGGTACGAGGGAGTAAGCAGGAGGTAAAGTCAAAGAAAAAGACAGACCTAGGCAGGGGTAGGATTAAGGATATCAAATGAGATTACAGACGATGTAACCCTAGAAGCTGACCTGGGAACTTGCGAACAGGGATTCTAGTCCTAAATGGCTTTCTGACCCTAGGCCAGTCTTTGAACCACTTTCCCGCTCAATTTCCTGAACTGTAAAATTAAGGAAATGGACTAAGTGATATCTAAACATCTGTCAGATATTTTACAAATATATATTTATTATTCTTGAAGTGCTTTATTGGCACCAAGATAACTGGATTGTGCCATCTGTCAGTGAGCCTTCACTTCTGCCTGACTCTCACTTCCCTCGGCGATGAAGGGCATGCAACCTGGAGGGCTGAGAGGGCCACATGAGGCCAACGTGGCACAGACTCTGAATACAAAGTCAGCACGAGAGTTGACGAGGAGAAAGGATATTCAGGGGCCTGGGGGTGGGGGCAGTTAAGCTAACAATCTGCTTCCCCTACTCTCTCCGAAGTTTTCTCCTAGAGAAATATGCTTTGCAATTTTATTTTTTAATCTCTCAAAAACCCACATAACAACAGTAATGTCCTGGCCACCATTTTAACTATTTTATGTGCATTTTTGGACTTGACCCTCAATATAATCTTGTGAGATAGGAGTTATAATATTATTTTCTATTTTACAAATGAGGAAGTTGAGATCTGTGTCTCTTACCATCTTCTCTCTTGCAAAGTTTCCTTTCTTTACCCACCAGGTGTCCACAGAGCTAATCTGATCCCCAACTAAAGGGAAGGAACATTTATTGCCAAGTAAGGACAGTACTAAGACCGATTTAAATTTTGGAGCCTTAAATATATCCTGAGGAAAATCTGTCCTCTGAATGTGTGATCACAACTGTTTTGAATGCATTTATCAAGTTTTAAGACTCAATTTCCCCAACTGGGGAATGATCATAAAAGTTTTATTTTAGATCACCTCTCAGTCATATTTTTCTTCAGGATGACTCAGGGAAGGAGGTGCCACACTTAGACATACTTGTTTTGTTAACTATCTATTTTAGTATGGGTTTATAACTAAATATACAAGAAAACATCCTCATGAAGAAATGAAAGTTGGACAGATCATCTTAAAATTTTAAGTCATAATGTTTTCACAAGACAATTATTTGTTTACTCAGTAAATTCTTATAGGCTTTGATCAAATTCATCAGTATTTCAAAGAATCGGCCAATGGTATCACTTCTGAAATCCAAACATATTTGATGAAGATGGGTCCATTGATGGTTCTAACAACAACAGCAACAAAATAGCTACCCTACTTGAAAAAGCAATCAGTGTTGGGAATAAACAGAAATAAACATATGGGAATTTTGTGTGTTCTAGCCTGCATGTTACACAGATAAGTAACTTTTAAGCTGTGTCAAGGTTTTGTTTGTCAAACACAAAACCCTTCAACCATGACCCAGCTCCAGAGACCCCAACACATGGTCTTAAAAACCAGCAGCAGTGTTTTCTTTGTAATTCTGGAATAGCTTTCCGACTCTGTCCTTGCTGATATTTTATTGATAAACAGAGAGAGAGAGAGAGAGAGAGATTCAGCTTCCAGAGAAATTAATTGTGTGTGTGTGTTCTTCTGTTAAAAAAGCACAAACTGTTCATTCTTGCTCAACAAGCACATTTAATTGGAAGCCTCTTGGTTCTGATCAGATTTCAAACAATCAATAAAACACTCAGGGCTGCAATCTGGCACCTGTCTGCCCTCTGCCCAGCGCACGTCCAGCTCTTCCTAAAGGCAATGTTGCTCGTCTGTGCCATCCCCCCAGTTCCGGAATTATGCAAAAAATCCATCCCACCAAAGCTCAGTCATTGCTGGCTTCAGCCTTTTGGGGAACCTATTACTTTCTCTTGCTGGCCAAATGCACCTAGAAAGAAATGCCCAAATGAAGACTTTTATATGTTCACCAGGAAAGTGAATGCCTACAAATATGGCACATGTAGCCAAGACCCTTCTTGAGTGTATACTACCTACATGAAGAATCAGGAAATGACTCTGAAATTCAAATGTCGTAATGACTGCTCTTGGGGAAATGCCCTTTCTGAAAGCACAGAATGTGACCTTTATTGCCACATGGTCCATAGAAAGCTAGGCAGACTGTTCAAGCATTCAAACACCCCAGACTCTCTGTGTGCCCCCTCCCCCTTTTGTTACTGTTCCAAAGTGACTGTGTACTGCCTGGGGCTAGCTTGTTTGATCTGCAGCTGCAGAAACAAACAAAGCCATTTAAACCAAATGTAAAAGGTTAGGAAGAGGAAGGGAGAGTTAGTGAGATCTGAGCAAAGACTGAAATATAGGCTTTCACACCAAAGGAAGGCTTTAAATTGAACATGACTTTAGGAAAAATCAATTTGCCTTTTCCTTTCTTGTCATAATTTCTCCACGCAACATGACTCTTGCCAATTATTGTTACATAAATCCTTGCACGATGAAGCTTATCCTACAGAGTAATCACTTAATGCAGCATCTGTGATGTCACAATTGGTTTCCATGGTGATGAGAAAAAGGAGAAGAAAGCAGGGAGGAGGGCATCACACCAGTGACAGGACAGTTGCTTTGGTAGCAATGGAAATGCTACTTGTAAAACCGTCCTTAGTTCCCGGGACGTAGAGTTATCACTAAGACAATTGTGCAGTGAGTAACGGGAGAGTAGAGTGGGGGATGTGAGCCATCTACGAGACAGGTGTCTTGCTCAGAAACATAATTTTACAACAACCATTAAAGAGAACAGCAAAGGAATCAACAAACATGCAAGTGCAAAAATTAAAATAAAAAATATAAAGCCAGGAAACAAACTGAGAAACTACAGCTTTCCTCTAGTCTCAGTTACACACCCTGCCTCTTCCTACCTGATCTGCCGTCTCGCTGAATGTCCACGTGGTACCATTCCCCATCATTGGCTTTCTTCTGAGTGGCCTTCACTTTGATGGTCCCGGAGCCCATGTCAAGCAGCAAGTACAGGTTGCCATCCAGGAGCTCCACAGCAAAGAAATCTACTTTTGTGTTCTTCTGGCTCCGCGCATCCTTCCTCTCTTGGGGTTTCCCATGAGTGAAGAGGATGAGGCCATTGGGCTCAGTGGTGCGGAAGTCGAAGGAGATGGAGCCCATACGTTTAGTGTTCCACTTGGGCAAGCTGATGTAAGCCTCTGGGGTCTCGAAGTTGATGGGGTCCAGCGTAGCCACATTCTCACACTTGAACACAACTTCGCCATAGATTTTCATCTTGGTGTCCCCAATCCGGGCCAGGCGAGACAGCTCCAGACGGATGTCATTATTCTTATAAACAACCTGTCAAAAGCCAAACAAAAGTGCCATATGAATCAATCTTGCAAATAGTATACATCCATCACTCACTGGGCACCTGGAAAAGTGATCCAAGAAGAGGCTTCAGGACATAATAGTCTGAAACAACATGAGAAACATGAGACACAGGACTCAGAAAAGCATCTGAAGAAATGTCTGGTATGCACAAAAGCTCTGAATAAGCCTCTATATTTCCATAATATTTATTTTGTCTCTCTTCTTCTGGCCACTTATGTTGTCAGAAATTTATACGATAATGAGCTTGCAAATAAAAATGAAGAGAGATTGAGCTGCACGGATGTAAATACTTCATACAAAGATAACTGAAGCATCCTTAGTAAAAGACCAGAAGAAAAGCCAAATGACCATCAATAACAGAAGATACATCTTTATAATGGAATATTATGCAGCCCTTAAAATGAGGTATTGCTTTTGATTTTGACATACAGGCTCTCCAAGTTATATCATTAAGAGAAATTAGCAAGGAACAGGACAAAGCGTGCATTATGCTATCATTGTGTAAATGTGTGTGTGGGAGGTTGGGAGTATTATGTATATATGCTCATATAAGCATATAACTTCCATGGAACTATAAAATTGTCATTGGGAAGTAGATTTGTGAGATTAGTATTCAGGAGTGGGAAGGAGACTTACTTTCCACAGTACCCTTTTGTATTATTTGACTTTGTTTTTAACCAGGTCAATCTATTACTTTAAAAAATGATTGAGTATTAAGAGTTGGTAGGGTCAGAGGTCTGTGTTTTTTGCACATTGTACGTGCACGCTATAGAGTGATAAAATGAGACATTCTGAAACCCTATCCGTTTACTCAGTTGGGTACATTTATTTAGTCGACAGTCTGCTTTTACAGAGAACACTGTGCCAGATACTAATTTGTCTTGTAAGGGGGTCCAGCAGGGCTTCCTGCCTCTGTGCCCTACCCAAGATGCCACCTCTGTACAGCCATGGCCACTGTCCTGCACAATGGGAGGCTGGGTGGAGAAGGTGAGGATGCCAGTTAAAAAAATTAAAAACCTATTATGGCTTTCTAAACCAGGTGTAATCTATATAAAAGCAGGAATTAATCTTCTTCCCCAAAATTAGAACTTCAAAAAAATTTTACTCTTATTAGAACTGAATTTTGATGTAGTTCTCTGGGAAGGTGGTTAGTGCTTGGCTCTCTGGGTGATGTCACATCCATACAACAGTAATAAAAAAAAATTGGAAAGGAAAGGGACTAAGATTTGGGTATTGACCATACCAACCACTTTGTTATTTTCTTTACATCATCTTATTCAAATTTTAAGCCAGGAACCAGATTTAGGTTAGAATTCCATGTCCCACTACTTACAAGCTATGTGATCTTGACAAACTAACCTCTCTGGGGGTCTGTTTCCCTCTCTGGAAATGGGAATACAGGAGTAAACTATTTGGTAAGGATAAATTGATTTAATACACATAGAGCACTTAGAAATGGCACATAATATGGGCACAAAAGTCTCAGCTATTCAGGGGAGTGGTTGTGGTTATTGTTAATCTCGTTTCATCCTCTCCACAGCCCTTAGAAAGTTGTATTATTATCTCCGTTTTCAATAAAACGACAAGGCTTAAGTGCCAAAATAAGTCTCATCGCTTCATCTCTGTGAGAGAAAGTTAAATTGGATGGGTCATTCCAGTATATATCATTTAATCCCCAACATTCAACTATAGAACTATTTTCCTTATCTCCCCCTCACTAGGAGAGAATCAAACAGAACCATCTGCCTTCTAATAGGTATTACAAGGATAATATAAAACTATGACAAAATATTGAAAATGCCTCACCTGTTATGTAACCTTGACCATGGACTTAATTATATTCAAGAACATTGAAAATAATGATACTGGCATTCACTGGGCACTTACTACCAGGCACTATAGTAAGGATTTAACACCAACCATCCCTTTACCTGACAACACCCATTTGAGATACCTATAACCATTCCCCCGGTTTACAGATGGGGAAACTGACCCAGAGAGTAGTTGAGCAACACAGTGGATGTAAGTGGCAGAGCAGGACTCCAACCTAGGTAGCTGGGCTCCAGCATCCACGTATTTTACCACTGTAGACACTCAGAACTAGGCCCCACTTGCAGCACCATGAAGATCATCTGTAACATTCCGTGGAAAATCATGCACGCTCAACTTCCCAATTCAAAGGTTGCATTTCTTGTTTTAGCTCTTCTGTACTGACCATGTACAAAGGGAAATACTGAAGGATCCTCAGGCAATCACTCAAGTGAGTGAACCAGAAAAGAAATGATAAAAGTTTAATGACTGACAGCTTCTTTCTATAATCCCCACTGTTATGCCTCAGCATGTGAGATCTCTGTGTCATAACCAAACTTTGGCTTTTCCTGCATTTGGGTTAAATGGCTATGACTAGAGCTCCTTGTAAAGATTAATTATTAATGTATAACAATAGCTCATCCCAAAGGGACAGACAGATGCTTGGCTCCATTGAACAGTAAATAGAGAGCTTATATATCCCTATAGGAGGCTAAGGAAAGAAGGAAAAATAAAAAAATAAAAAGCCTTTTAAAGAGACACAGCGGCTGCAAAGAGGAACTCTTCTGTGAGAATAGCACATAGCTGAGACAGGGACACAAAGTGACTAACCAGAATAAAGATTTCTGGAGAAATGGGCAGGGGATTCAAGGGCCAGAAACTGGCCCACCAGAGATAATCAGACTTCTCTGGAAGGCTCTTTGAAGGTGAGCTCTCTACCTACTCCATGGCCCTGAAATTACCTGTCCATTTATATAGACTTTCTACTATGATAAAAAAAGAACCAACACCATTGTCACTGGCAGTTGGGTAACAATCTGAGTCCCATTTTATTTATTTCCAAAGGTAGGAGCCTTAATACCCATTCTACAAACTGTCCCCCTTTATTCCCCCAAGACCGTTGTCAAGATCAAATGGGATGCTATATGTACTAGGACAGAAAATTCTAAACTGGTACAGAAACCTAGGAAGAAATAACATTATATCTTCATCTCCAGCAGTGTTGGGGTTCTGTTAGAAACGGACAGGGCCCTGAACTGAGGTTCTGAAGAGGTTCTGCTACCCAGAAGAAAGGGACAGGAGGTCAAGGGTCTTGCAGCCCCTTGGCACTGAGCTGAAATGCTCCACTGCTGGCATCTTCGCCTTCCGCACGTCCCCACCCACCCACTCTGTGCAGACCAGAGCCATGGTCGTGCAGAAGTGCCCTAGATAAGTACAGCAGAGCATGGACCCCCATACAAGGCAAATTAATATCCGGCACAGTGATCTCTGTAAAGTCAGACTCTCAACTCAACGCATGTCCCCGGCTGACTGATTGAACTAGGAGGAGATGTGGCTTCAAGTGACAGAAAGCAGCCTTGTCTGACAAGTCGCCTCAACAAGGAGCAATTAAAGACAAAGTAGAAATGACTCCCCATGGGGGAAGATGTCACATCCTGAGAGATGGAGGAGCAGCGTCACAAAGAGTGACAAGCTGGTCTTACTCCTCCACCCATGGACTTGTAAAGACTGCTGTTTGAACTGTAACGCATGCTTAGGAGACCAGACAGTACAACAGCTGAAGACAGAGTCTCAGAGTTAACACACAGTCTCTGAAAACAAATATACTTGTATTTCTCCATGATCCTTGATACAGAGACCCTGAAGCAATACCAAGAGTAAGGCAAGCTATGAGAACAGGAACAATATAATAAAAATAGTTACCACCTATTGAGAGCCTGCCATGTGCCAGGCACTTTAAAAACACTACTGTATGTCATCCAAAATAAGCAAGTGACATAGGTGGCATCAGTTCCATTTCACAGACATGAGGCTCAGAGGAGGAGACAGGTACTTGCCCAAGATCACATAGCACATTAAGGACATAGCCAGGACTTGATCCTTTATCTGACTAAACTGGGGCAAGGTTATGCTTCAAGGATGACAGTTTCTGGGTCGTCCTGTAGCCCATGCCTACATATAAAGCAGAAATTCCTTAGTCATGCACAAAAAACACATTCAACTCTGTCTTGAAGCACAAAGCCGTTGACACCTGGTACAATCCCTTTCTAATGGGTTCTCATACCTCCCCATGCAGAAGCTGCCTCAGAGGCCTCAGTATGAACTCAAGTGTTAGTGCTTCTGCATCTTTGCTCTCTGGGTTTCCCAGGCCACAGTGCCTTCCTCTCCTCTCCAGCCTCTTCAAATGGTGCCCCTTCGCCAGGATTTACATTCTAACCTGTTCCAGGCCCTCCCTGGCTACTCTGGTACTTGCTGAGTCCTACCATTTGATGAATCAGAATCCTTACGTTATCTTCACCTGATCAAGCTGTCTGTCCTATTGCCCAAACCACTTGCCTTGATTGGAAAAAGAGACTATTCGAATCCTATAGGATGCACTTTTTACATTAAACTCTTTAAAGGTAATTAAAGAAAAAAGAACCAACACCATTGTCACTGGCAGTTGGGTAACAATCTGAGTCCCATTTTATTTATTTCCAAAGGTAGGAGCCTTAATACCCATTCTACAAACTGTCCCCCTTTGTCCCCCCAAGACTGTTTTCAAGATCAAATGGGATCCTATATGTAGTAGGACAGAAAATTCTAAACTGGTACACAAACCTGGAAAGAAATAATATTACATCTTCATCTACAGCAGTGTTGGAGTTCTGTTAGAAACTGACAGGGCCATGAGAACGAATGTAAGGGTTAGGGACAGTCCCCACTAACAGAGGTATTTTCTCCTCTCCCTCTTCCATCTTATCCCAGGTTACTCGGCTCTCAACTTCCTGAGAACATGTTTCCATGTGTTCTGTTGTAAATGTCACACCCTATGCATTCCAGCAAGAGAACAGAAGGAACAGGGGATGTGAGTACGTGCCCTGCAGTGCCCAGATGGCCTCTTGGCACTATTTCTCCTACCACCTGGTCTTTCTTTTCTCTTGTATTTAAAGCGTCTTCAGTCTCTTGTGGGTCTACATAAAGGACAATTTCAACACAACCACGAGCTCAGCTTATGAGACCATATCATTTATGGGTCCATTACCTGATGACTGAGCATCATTGCTCTGCTCTAGATCATTGGAGGATGTTTAAAGGTAAGGACACTGGGGGACATTTCTGAAGTGTCTAAGCAGGACAAAATAGAGCAGTGGAGAGGCCAGTAGTAGGGTGCCTTGAGTGGCTCAGTGTTGACTACAAATCCTAATAAAGATTTTCAACTTTATACCTATGTGTGGAACAGTTTACTTACAACAAGCACAAAACAAAGATATATTTATCCCCCACCTAAATTTAATCCTTTGACAATAGGTAGTAATGAAATGAGCTTTTTCTCTTCAGCTCTTTCTCTTCTACGATGGTGTGGCTTCCAGATAAAACTTGTGGGCTAATCTTCTTATTGTGTAACATTCCTACTCAGGGTGGAAAATGACTAGGATGCATTGTGAAAGAATCTTGCTTCTGGGGTCTCCACAGAACCACATCTCCTACTCTCTCTGCCCCACTTCCCCGTGTCCCTCAGGCAACCAATGACTCTGGTCTGCTGTGATTTCTTCCTCCTCTAAACTGTCCACTCCACTTATTTGTCACTTAAATCACTCAATTTTGTCATCTTTGAGTAAGCAAAGGTCTTGTCTTTTCAATAGACCTCAAACACCTTATGAGCAAAAATTACACATTATACCTTTCAAAATCTGAACTAGTTCCTAGCCATATAGATGCTTAATAAATGGTCATATTTTCATTAAATTAGATGTTGGACTCAACTAGTAATACAGAGGAGTGGTTAAGATTACAGACTTTGGGGTCTCCCTAGACAGGGTTTGGGCTCGGCTCCAATCTTACCAACTGTGTGACGTTGGGCAAAATATTATTTTGTCTCAGCCTAGATTCTTCTACATAGAATATAGATAACAAGTCTTACTTGACAGGACTGTAAGAAATAAGTGAGATCATAGTACTACATATAAAAGTACTTTATATAGATCCTGGCCCTTAATAAGCACTCTATAAATGGTAGTTATTACTATTGCTTTTGTTATTTTCTATGAAAAGCCAGAACTAAATCAACAGATAGTATAGCTCAGCATGGAGTCATTAGGAAGGAAAGATTCTCCCTGAGGTTAACTTCTAAAGCCAATTGTCAGCTCCAAAGGCAGAGCTACAATTAATGTCAGACTCAGCATTTAACAAACTCTAAAATTAAATATATATTTATATTTTATATATGTATATATATATAAAAATACTTAATTGCCTGATGTGACATTCATGAGTTAAACACACATATACATATGTGTGTGTGTGTCTGTGTGTGTGTGCATACCTAATGGTGGCCATTCCATCTCTCTCTCTCTCCCTTTCCCTCCCTCCCTCCCTCCCTTCTTCCCTCTCTCTCTTTGTCACACACACACACACACACACACACACACCCCATACACTTGTGCAGATTTAGGATTCATTATCATAAACATCATTTTCTATCACCAGATACCACTGACCAAACTCCAACGGCGAATAAAGTCCAAGCACAAATGTGGCAGCAGATGGTCCTCTCAGCTTCCAAAGTCAGAAGAACCTAATAATTGGCATGACCAGAGTCACATCTGCAGCTATGGTCTTGCTTACAGGGGTCAGTAAACTAACACTGCCTGCTGAGATGCAGCTAACATCCAACCTGGGGCTCAAAGTCCCAACTGCTACATACAATGGATATCACCATTTTCATGTTTCATATTTTGTTAACAGCAGTTGGGATCTGCCAAAGATGAAAACCAAGCCCCAGAAATAAAAAATTGGAACCAAGAGTCAGACATGCAAGGCAGGAGCCAGCCAGAAAATACCTAAGTTCTAGAGCTCAAAATAAAGGTCAAAAAGACTCCACATAAAGTTGAAACCAAACCAGTACTAGAATGTTAACAATTACATTTTTAAAATGCTATGTGATCCAACACTCTATGGGTCAAACAAAATATATCTGCAAGCTGGATTTCACCAGGGGCCTCCATCTGATCTATGGCCACGTTTGTAAGAGTATGGCCAGAAAAAGATAGAAGGGACATATGGCAGGCTGCAGTAACAGGAAAGATCCAAGCAAACTGATGTTGAACTAGCAAAATCCTCATCCCTACCTCATTCTGAAGAGAGCCATTATGTCATCTGGGCATGCAGGCATGCCAGCCACAGAGAGACAGACAGCCATGGGCCAGCCTGTTACTCTGCCCTCGTGACTCAAAGGCCCAAGAGCCTTGATGATACTGCAAATCAGTACCATTGGTGCTCGAGTTAAGCTTAGGCCTAAACATTTATTTGCCTATAGACTCTTTGTCAAAGGGAAATGTTCATATAGGTTTATGCCAAGATACAGATGGAAACAGCAATAGGTTAAGGAGGATATCCAACCATCGGTATGATCAGAGTGAAGGTCTCAGTATTATTCTTCTCTAAAAGGAAAACTTTCTTAGGACTTCTTTTCAGCTGCAAAGGCTGATCAGGAACCGACTGCCATGTATCCATACAACCCACAGAAAAAATTTCCATTCAATCAAGTTTCTGGGGTATTTAGGATCCTATAAAGGCTCAGTATAACACAGGAGTAAGACTTTCTGATTCAGGCTTCATCTTTATAGAGTCTACTGAGCTTCTACTAAATTAATAAACAAGAACTCAGCATAGACAGACCCATGCAGAGAAATAAGACATGAACTTCCAAGTATGGGCTGTAGTTCTCCAAGATAGACCTTGTCAGTGGGTGGTAAAGAAAAAAAAATAGTTTTTAGCAGCCAGCTGATCTTTTCAAATACAAGTGGACAGGAAACTCTCCCATCTCTCAGAGCCTTGTTGGCAAACATGAGCCTCTGCCTTCCTTTCCTGGCAGATGACATTCATCATTAATTGATGTCATTCTATTCTATTCCCTTTACCATTCAATCGAGATGAAGCCTCAGAATTCTTTTCAAGGTAGGTAATGCTCCAGGAAGTTAACCCCCAGTCACCGAGAGCTAGAACTTGAGATGAACCTATTCACCACCTTTGTTATCCTCTAATACAAAAGCCAACTTAATACAAATTAACTAGCTATACTAGAATATTAGAAACAAAAAATCTACATAAATGTATTAATTCAGTGGTCCCCAACCTTTTTGGCACCAGGGAGACCGGTTTCATGGAAGACAATTTTTCCACATGGGAGTGGATGTGGGGGAATGGGGGTCAGCGAGCTCAGGCGGTGATGTGAGCAATGGGGAGCAGATCAGCTGTAAATACAGATGAAGCTTAGCTCGCTCGCCCGCTGCTCCCCTGCTGCTCTGTTTCTCCAGGTTCCTAAGTTTCATAAGTTTCATGGGAGACAATTTTTCCACAGATGGTGAGGGAGTAGCGGGGGGAGGTGGATGGAGCTCAGGTTTGCACGGCCTGGTTCCTAACAGACCGCAGAGTGGTACCAGGCCATGGCTCAGGGATTGGGGACTACAGTATTAATTAACCACTATGTCTTTAAATCCAGACCGTGGAGTATATACAAGGGAGCATGAGACATAATCCCTGTTACCAAAGTTCTTAGAGAAAGTTGAAGGATGCTTATGGGGGGATATTGTTTGTATCAGAATTAGAGTGAGATATTATTTGTCATGCCAATTAATACACAAGGACTTATGACCAGAAACTTGACTCAGATTGTATTTTGTGCTCTCTGATTTCCAGGAATGGCACTGTTTTGATCCTCTAGACTGTAAACTTCATAAACACAGAGGCTGTGTGTTTCTGATGTGGTAACCAAGGCGTTCTCAGTATTTAACAAAACGTGTGTCATGTAGTAGAGGCTCAATAAAAACTCTCATTTCCTGTATTTTCCTATGTACTAAACAGACCTACCCAGAGAACACCTGCATTTCCTTCTGTCTTAGAGTATTTTATGAGGGCACCAACCTAACTAGAGTGAAAGTTACATCTCACAAAGCAGAGGAACTAAGATCAGATGAGTAGGTGGTACTCGATTATGAAAAGCTCTAAAAATACATTCTTTATGCAATTGGAGAAAGAAGGTAACCATTAGAGTAGAAAGGAAGACTTAAGCAATTTGATTAGAAAGGTGACAAAATTTAAAATGTACCTTCTTTAATCACTATGAATTTACTGTTATTTTTATTCTGAGGACTAGAAATGGCTCCAATTATCTCACTGTTTTCTCTGAGGATGACATGTCATTCCCTGCTTAAAATCCTTCAATGATTCTTCTTCAACTTTAGAAATAAATGCAAACTTTTAGGCAGTGTATAAAGGACTTGTCCTATTCTAGACCCCACTGCATCATCACCGGCCTTGCCAAAGTTCTGCAGTTCCTCCAATTAACCATCCCAGAGACAGGCCTTACCTGGATTCTCTATCTGGATAACTACTACTCACCGTCTGAAGCATGGTTCAGGTATCACCTCCTCCAACTCCTACCCACTCCACTCCCACCCACAGCTGATTTCCTCCTCTCAGCTCCCATGGCTTCGTGTTCTAACTGCTGTCACTGCATTTATCACATTGTGCTGTGAGTGTCTGTTTCCTTCGGTAGACTGGGAGATTCTCAAATGGAGGAAACTATGCCTTTTCTCTCGGTGTCTCCTGGTGCCTGACACAAAGCACATGTTTGTAAGAGGAGGCAGGAGAATGGGAAGAAGGGCAAGGAAGATCACAAGGGTGACTTCCTGATGCCTCTACGTGGGTGAAGACTGTAATTCGGGAAGAAGCCTCTGTATTCATTCTTCCTGACAATAAGTGATGAGATGGGAAGGGAGAAAGCTGAAGTATTACAGACAGTTAAAAGGCATTTGATGGACCCACTGAATATTTAGTTGAGTTTTTCCCCAGTATGCATGCTTAGGAAATGTGCTTATCATTTTAAGGATATCTATATGGAAAGTTCTGCACCCCAGAGTAGCAGCTGTCATTAGTTTATGTTCCTGGGCAGAACACCAACAGAAGTGCAAAATCCAATCACAAATCCTAGTAAGATCCTCTAAGAGATTGGCTAAGTTCAGCACCAGCACTGCCTCCCACTCTGGAGTATGCTAAGGGACTACTGTATACCTTTTCCATTACAATGTAGCTTGGACTTGCCATAGAAAACACATGGTTGTTTTGAAACAGTACCTCAGAGCCATGATCCTCTATGCTTATATTTAAAGAGCAAGAATAAATCCCTAAAAACAAAGCCTTTGACTGTAACTAGCAACCTCTGGCTGCTACCAGCTACTCGAAAGAAGAAAGATAACAAAAGGCATGCCAAAAGCTTTTGGAAAAAGAGCTCATATGAAAAGCCCAAAGACAGAAGAGGAGAAAATATTATACTATAAAAAGATTCAGTGAAATAGAACCTTTAGGAATTCTAGCATAGTCAGTTGGAAACAATAGTAATATACGAGGCAAGAAAATATTCTATGCAGCCCAGATGACAGAAGTAATTGGTTCAGAATCATGGATAGTGACAGGGTATACCAAGAGGTGCTGACCAATGGTGAATTCCAGAACTCTGGGGCTAAGAAAATAAGTTTGCACAGGGGCATCCTCTTATGATGTGAAACCCACTCATTTATACAAATACATGTGGACTAGAACTGTACGGCTTCCCGATGGCTGAGCAACCTCCAAAGGAGCTCTGCCTGTCAGAAGCAATTACAAACTATTTCTTGCCTGGCCTGCGAAGCAGCTCTCCTTCGAGTCTAATGAAGGCTCTAATCAGATGGCTTTTCAAAGTGGTCCAAAGAGCCCCTCTGCAATCAGCAAGAGAGGTGGGGAAAGTGACAGGAAGAATATGCCAGGCTGGCAGGTAGCTGATAACAGAATCATTTCCAATCTGATGCAAAAGACAGCAAATGAGAGTGGAGTCTGAACTGACAATTATAGATAGAAATGCTAGGACTCAAATTAATTTTTTTTTTCTGAAAAGTTCTCTCTACTCTTTGTTAACTTCAAAATAAAGGGTCATGTAACAAAGAGGCTCCCCTCCTTTCTTGGAGCTCTATTTCAAGGTGATGGTACTTAATCCCAGTACTTACACCTATGAATTTACGTTACCTGCAGTAAATCTGCGGAGATGTACATAACCACTAGATGTCCCTTATGCCATGCAAAACGAACCTAAAATGAATTTCACTACCAGTTACACAAATCACATTTAAAGATAGCCTTTCTAAGCCTTGGATCCTAGGTGCCAACTATAATTCCTATGATGACTCACTTCTCTGTCTTATTTATATTGTGCCAATTTCTACAGTATTTCAATAGCCTTTTATCATAAGATCTAAAATGATAGGCAGTGAACAGAAAACTATTATGAATTAAAATTTTTTTGTATTTATATAAAAGAACAGGTAGAAACAATAGGGAAATAGGCAGAGAGGAATATTGGAAGAAAATGGATATAGTATGTCTAAAGAGGCCCTAAATTCATTATCACTTTTAGGAATCAAATAAGTTTTAATATAAGTGGAGAAACGCACAGCTCAGATTAAATTCAGATTCCCTATATACTAGGATATTGAATTCTTAAGAGTCAACGAAACTAGATACGGTAAATACTTTTAATTTCACATGTCAAGCTGGATCCATTCAGAATGGCTGCTTGGGACACAAAGTAGAAAAGATTGTTATGCTATAATCAATGATCAGTATCTGCTATGGGAATGGGAATTGGGAACAGTGGTTCCCGTGATATACATTTGCAGAACTTGGGTTAATCCCCTAGCTCTGAGGATTCAAGACTTGGGATGGTTGAGGGTGGTGGTGGTGGTGGTGATGACACTAGCAGGAGAAATAGCAATAGCTGACAATATGGAGGGCGTGCCCTTATCAGCCATTGTCCTTAGGGCTTCACATACGATAGTGACTTAATCCTGATGTGAAAAATATTCAAACTAAAGTATGACACTACTTTTGAGAGTAAAAGAGGGCACTACTAATACTTCAGCCGGACAGCGGAATGTAACCCAGAACTTTCCAAGGTGACCTGCGGTGGGTGGCCACCCTACTCGATACTCCAAACAACCTAAGTCATGAGAGGCAGCACAAAACACAGTTAACAGCACATATGCTGAAGTTAAACTATCCGGGTCCAAATCCTTGCTCTGCTACTTGTTACTGTGTAACCTGGACAGGTTACTTAAACTTTCTGTACCTCAGTTTCCTCACCTTTGAAGTGAGATAGCAATAGCATTCTTACTTCATAGAGTTGCCGTGAGGATAAGAAGATAATGCATACGAAATGTGCTTAAGATATCTCCTGGCACACTGTAAATGTTGGTTACTATTGCTATTATCCTCGTTTTATAGATGAGGAGATTGGGAATCAGAGATTTTATTAATAATATCTGCCCAAGCTCACACAGCTATTAGGTGGTGGAGCCAGAATGGAAATGGAGGTAAGTCTGGCTTCAGAGCTTGTGTGCTCAGCAACTGTTGCTATCCTTCCTCTCCACAATAGGAGAGAAACATTAGGATCCTTCTATTGTCAAACTTCCCCAGCTAGTTGGATTATAAAAGAAGTCACTAGAAAAGTGGGTCTCTCCTGCTCGTGGCTCAGGTCGGCAGGTTATGGTCCAGTAGGTGTGAATGAAGCATGTTCAGAAGCACCTGTCAAAGCCCTGAGGAAGTTCTCTCCCATGCCGCGTCTCCCTTAGGCCATATGAGAGAGGTGGAGAAGAGACAGAGGAGACAGGAAGTAATCACATCCCAATTTCAACTACTGAAGTTCTTCCCTCATTCAAAAATTGGTGCAGTCGCTGCTCTGATCTTGGCAGGGAGTGGCCCACTCGGGAGTTCATGCTGCACCTTAAGACCACCTCAGTCCCTCTCCAAGTGACCACCTAGATCCTTTGTGACTCTCTGGATGGAAGAGATGGCAAGAGCTGCTGCTGGACACAGAAGAGTGAGTGCCAAGCCAGCTGAGCACACCCGATCCCGCAGAACCGTACCGCAGTCCACCCAGGACAGCCAAATGGCGGGAACTGGCTGCCCAGAACTCAAACCAGCTCTTCCAGTCTCTTATCAGTTCCTCAATAAGTATTAATTAATGGTTTATTTTCATGATGAGAACTGGGAATGTCACCATACACATCTGTTCAGGGGCATTAGACTGACCTAAATTAGACTCTTCCTGATATCAGCACCAGGCTTCTTTTAAATGTCCCATCAGTTTGGAAGTCGTTTATTCATGAGGTATGTCTGTAAGCAAACCATGTTCTTAGAAGATCAAGCACTTTGTGCCCACAAAAAGGGAAAGATATCTGTCTCTGCAGTGTGCTGAATAATGTCAAAGATATCAGATCCTAATCGCTGGAACCCGTAAATGTTACCTAATTTTAAATAAAAGGTCTTTGCACATTTTGTAGATGTAATTAAGGTAAGGATCTTGAGATCAGATTATCTTGTATTCTCTAAGCGGGCCCTAAATGTCATCACCTGTATCCTTATAAGAGGAAAGCAAAGGGAGACACACACACACACACACACACACACACACACACACACACAAGATGATGTGAAGCTGGAGGGAGAGATTGAAGGCTACAAGCCAAGGAATGTTGGCAGCTACCGGAACTGGAAGAGGCAAGCCCAGTGAAACTGATTTTGAACATCTGACCCCAGAACTGTGAAAGAATAAATTATTACTGTTTTAAGACACCAATTTGTGTTAATTTGTTACAGCAGCCACGGAAAATTAATACACTCTCCCTCTGCTCATTTCCCAGCCCTTCTAGAGTTTGATTTGCAGTAAACCCCCAGGACCAGGCCTGACTTCTTTGAGGCTTGCCATACATGGACTTTTCAGGTTTGAGAAGAAAGAATCAAGTAAAAATGGAAAATTATCTGGGCCTTCAATACTAGCAATCCACTGCTAGGATGTATCCAGTCTCTGAAGTTTAAATTACCAGCTACCTTAACCACCAGGATTTTGATCCCACAGCCTTATTGAGTATATTCTTGTATAGTATAGAGAAGCCACTTGACTCTCATAGCCCACCAGAACTTGAGTTCGCTCAAAGCAATAATTAAACTCAAGAATTAAACAGAGTATAAATTATGTCTAATTTGTTGTGCTAGAGGCTGTCTAATTTTTAAGACACAATCTCCTCCATGAATAACTTAGAATGTCTTCTAGGGAAGGCAGACATGTATATCGTTGTTCATTCACTGACCATTTATAGTGCAACTATTAATACTGTAGGTAAAGGACCCTGCTAGGAATGAGGGGCATATAAGGAGGAAAAAGACATTGGCTCTTCCTTCAAAGAACTTAGTATATGAAGGGAAACATATATATATATATATATATATATACACACACACACACACACACACACAAACACTCACACACACACACACACTCACACACACATTTATTCAGTTATTCACACACTCATTATATATTAATATTTATTCAACATCATGCTCTGTGGAAACTCAAAGATAAAGATACTGCAAGAAAGTCTTAGAAAGGGAGAAAGAAAATCAGAATTAGCAATTTGTTTGATAAAGGTTTCCAGAAAGACATTACTGAATTATTACGAAAGCAGGTTTAAGGTCCTCATTCAAGCTGTGGGTAAGGGGGAGGGGCAATCAGAAAATGCTTTCCAAAGGATTGAGCACTAAGGTGAGACTTGATAAATGAGGGGCATTAGCCAGGTGAAAGAGGTAAGAGAAATAGCGTGGGTGAAGAGAAAGGATGAGAAATCTTGGCATATTCATAGACTCGAGAGTAACCAATTTGGCTAAGTTGCATTGATATAATGGGAGTGACGGTGGAGATGGAGGCCGGATAAGACCCCAGAAGACCTCCCATACGCAGCTGATGCAGAAATCTTAATTTTATCCTAAAGGCACCAGGGAACCACTCAGGTTCAGAAGAGTGACAAGGTCAGGTTAGTATTGTATACGAGATTAATCTGGGGGCCACATAGAGAATGAATTCTAAAAAGCAAGAGAAAAAAACAGAAAAACAACTTGAACAGTTATAGCAATGCGACATATACAAGACCAAAAGTATAAAATGTACTGTGAAAGGAATTATTATTGGCTTAAGGATGATATATGTGTCAGGGGAGAAATGCATGAAGAAAATGAAAAATAAATGATTAAGATGATAAGACAGGCTCATACCAAATCACAGTCTAAATACAATGCTGAGCACTGAGGACCTAGAACAGGTATTTGAGTAGAGAAAAAAAAGGAGCAAGCTTCATGAAGGACTATATGGCACCTGTGCATAGGGGATGGCAAACAATCCAAATAAGAGAAGGTAATGCCCTGGTGTAGAGCAGTAATAGTAAAGATGGAAAACGAGGGAAAGATTCCAGAAAAATTTCAGAGATAAAGCTTATAGGGCTTGGTGACTTGTTGGAGGCCCTGGGAATGCTGTACTGCCCAGGTCTGTTGAGGCATCTAGTTCTCTACCTAAGACTAATAATGAAGGATAGACATTAAGTGCCAAGAACTGTGCTAAATTCTTTATACTTAGAATTTTCTGAAATTATCACAACAATTTTATGAGGTATAATCATCATCTCATTTTACAGATGAGGAAATGGAGGCTTACAGAAGTCAAATGACTTGCTCAAACTTACCAAGCTTTTAAGTGACAGAGCACGATTTAAACTCAAGGCCAACTGACTCCCAAATGCATTCTCAAAACCCATAGGCTGTGTGGTGGGCCCATGAACTCCAATTACTCTGGGGAAAGCAGTCTAGAAATAACCTTTCTTACCAATCACTTACTGGTACAATTTCTCAGGAAAGGGTCCCCATCTAGGGAATCCTATGATCTCAAACAAAACCTCATCCAAGACTGCTGCATTGCTGCAGATTTGAATCCGTATCATTCCATTTACCAAGTTTCCTTGGAATCTAAATCGCCGGCAGGAAAGCTTGGTACCATTTACTCAAGCCAAACCAGATTCAAGGGGGCAAGAGTACAGGGAAAGAACCCAGGGAATATATGGTGATCAGGAGCCTCTTCCCACTGCCAAGAGTCTAACAGACATCATGAGGGGAAGCCAAGACTATAGAAAAACCTACTCACTCCTACCTCTGGCTCCTTAATCTTTAGAGTTTATATTTGGACTGGCATAGAAGTAAGCACTATTAGGTGTTTTATTTATGCTTTCTAAGGAGGTGTTTATAGTAAAGATAAAGAGTAAAGTGTTGGACCTGATCAAATTAAAAAGCTTCTGCACAGTCAAGGAAACTATCATGAGAGCAAATGGACAACCTACAGAATGGGAGAAAATATTAGCATGCTACACATCTGATAAAGAGCTGGTAACTAGAATCTATATAGAACTCAGGAATATTAACAAGAAAAAAATCAAACAACCCCATTAAAAAGTGGGAAAAGGACATGAAGAGAAACTTTTCAAAAGAAGACAGACTAATGGCCAGCAAACATATGAAAACATGTTCAACATCTCTAATCATCAGGGAAATGCAAATCAAAACCACAATGAGATATCACTTATCTCCAGTGAGAATGGCTTTTATCAAAAAGTCCCAAAGCAATATATGTTGGCATGGATACAGAGAGACAGGAACATTCATACACTGCTGGTGGGACTGCAAACTAGTACAACCTCTGTGGAAAG
>CAUYSK010064386.1:0-21261 GCA_963575035.1 Avahi laniger | reverse complement strand
AAAGAAATTAATTGGACAGCTAAAAATATATATAGAAAAAATTAGTCGGGCATGGTGGCACATGCCTGTAGTCCCAGCTACTTGGGAGGCTGAGACAGTAGGATTGCTTGAGTCCAGGAGTTTGAGGTTGCTGTGAGCTAGGCTGACGCCATGGCACTCGCTCCAGGCACGAGAGTGAGACTCTGGCTCAAAAAAAAAAAAAAAAAAAAGAAATGTCGTGCTGTTGCAGGAGCCGTTGTGAGACCTCCAAACCAGGCAGGAGCTGCTGCTGTCTTTTTCGGGAGCGGTTAGAATTCGACTCCAGGAAGAATCAGACATCAGGGCCCCGCACTTCAAGCAGCTTCCAGAGCCAGCCAGGGGCTCACTGAGTATTCCTGGTTTTCCACAGTCCTTGGAGCCTTTGGGTCTTGCCAACGCAGGTGCCGTGGGCTCAGACCCAGCTTACCCCCCACTCGTGCAGCTACTCTGACAGTCACCTGGAGGGACTTTTGAAAAAGAAATGACAAACAATGAAAAACCACAACGGCCACTGGTTGAACAGTCAGTGTGGGCTCGTGCTGTCAGAGAAACTCATGCTTTTCATCTTTTACGTTCTCTCTCGTGTTTGACTAGAGTGTGGAGTGACTGGTTCGGGATTCCTAAGTGTCACTGCTCCCCTCTCCCTCTCCTTCCTCTGTCCCACAGGCTGCCTGGGGCGGTGGGCTGCTCATGTCCCGGAAGCACCGCCATAAGCTGAATGGCATAGAAAGGTAAGAATGACTGCGCTCTGGTGTCAGCCCGTGCCTGCCCTGCGCCGCCCTGCTTCCGAGCTGACTGCGCCCGCTCGAGTTCAGCAGGCATTTACTGGGCACTTATCGTATGATTGATTTCCTGGTTAATCTTGGCCTCAGTGAGCTCCCAATTTAGAAAGAGAGAAAGACAAATAAATAAGTAGTTATAACACAATGTGGAAAGTACCAATGGCTGAAACTGCAGGTGCCCAGGTAGGAAAGAAGAGAGACTAACCAGTGAGGGGGGTTGGAGGCTAAATCAGCGTTTGCCATGGGCACAGGAGGGCCACTGGCTCCCTTCTGTCTTCTTCCTCATTAAGCTTCCTGCTGGGAAAGGGCAGGATGCTTAGCTCACCTAACTTCCTTTCTTTTTCACCATTCAAGTTCACCATTCAGTGAGTGTTCTACACAAATATGATTTTGACCTGACTCCTAAGTGTTGATCCCTAATGAACTCACATTGATTTATTGACTCACTCAGCCTATGTTTACTGAGCACTTATCAGGAGCCAGGCAGGTGTGCATGTGAATGTTTGGTTACCTGAACTTCCGTCCAGCCACCTATGGCACTTTTCTAAAAAAATGCGTATCTGTAGGAAAAATAAGGCTACTGCTTTATGGAAGGTGTTATCAACTAAGAGACTTGCCTGCCTGAAGTTTAATTCCCAATGGGCTAGATGTTCATACACAAATAAATATTTAATCTGTCTCATAATAAAGAAAACTAAAACAGGGGCAGGTAACAGTGAGAGATGAGGCATTCTATTTTAGGGTAGTAAGAGACTTTTTTGAGGAGGTGACATTTCAGCAGATACTGAGACAGAGGGAGACAGGAAGCAAGGGTATGAGGAAGAGTATTCCAGGGAGTGGGAATGCCAAGGACAAAGGCCCTGAGGCAGGACTGTTCTTGGCAAGTTGGAGGATCATCAATGAGGCCACTGGGGCTGGAGCAAAGTGGGAGAGATAAGAGAAGAGCAAAGTTGGAGAGGTGGACGAGGAGCAGGTAGCAGGGACTTTGGCTTTTGTTACCTCTACTGTGCCTTCTCTGTCTTAGTTTTGTAAGGCCAGTGTCAAGGTGAGTGAAACTGGCTCTTTGAAGCATGGTTATACAACCCTATAACCCAGAGGATGATATATAAAATGTAGATGAGCCAGCCCAACGGTACTATAAATTTTTCAGGCAATTTGATTTTCCATCTTTGAGTCTAGGAAAACTTGAAACATTTTGTACCAGAACTTCTCCTTTCTAACATTTTAAAGCACATATGTCTTCTAAAGAAAATTGAATCCGTATCATGTCTTACTACTTTCCATTTGCAGTGGCAAAGAATCATTTACTTCAGACCTCAAAGATATTCAGAAAACCATTTAAGACATTTTATGAGACCTAAATATAATTTTTAATGCCTTGATAAATGATAGCAATGAGAAAATTGATTAAATTCACTACCTTTTAAATATGGCCTGACACTGATGCTTTTTAAAGAGAGAAGCACTTAGTTAACTTTTCTTGGAACTTTTCACAGGTCTCTTTCACAAAAGTTTTATCATGTATTTAAGGGAAAAGTACTTCAGGCATTCCTCTCGTTTTCTTTTTTTTTTTTTTTTGAGACAGAGTCTCACTCTCTTGCCTGGGGCGAGTGCCGTGGCCTCAGCCTAACTCACAGCAACCTCAAACTCCTGGGCTCAAGCGATCCTTCTGCCTCAGCCTCCCAGGTAACTGGGACTACAGGCACGCGCCACCATGCCCATCTAATTTTTTTTTCTATTTTTAGTTTTTTGGCCAATTTCTTTCTATTTTTAGTAGAGATGGGGTCTCGCTCTTGCTCAGGCTGGTTTCGAACTCCTGAGCTCAGAACGATCTGCCCACCTCGGCCTCCCAGAGAGCAAGGATTACAGGCGTGAGCCACTGTGCCCGGCCCCTCTCGTTTTCTTGAAACACAGTGCTCATATACACTAAATTATTTTCTTTCTAAAGGACCTAGCCAAGCAAGATGAAGAGGTTAAAAATTCACAGCAAGGGATTAGCTCTAGGGAGAGCAGAGGCAGTATAATTCCAAGCCAATTGCTATGTCAGGAAGAAAATATCCTTCACAGGTATGAAAACACAGAGCCAGGCCATCAGGAAGGAGTCTGTAAACCACTGAAGCAAGTTACCCAAGTTTGAATCATCATGCATTAGACTGAGTTGTTTCTGCAGTGCCCTAGCTAGTGTGCTCCTTAACCATCTAATTGTGTCTGACAGAATGATGCGGTTGCTAGGAGACCATGCTTGTTAAGCTATCATTGCAGCCCGAGCTGGCAAAATCATGCTCATTTAGCACTGAAACAATGCTGCTAGGTAGTCAAAGTCTAGGATAGTCCAGCTAGTCCTTGCTTTTGGGTAGCACTCTTGATATTGCCCCACAAATGGGTAGGTAGGTCAGCATCACTAGCCCATTTCACAAATGAGGACAGAAAGGCAGAGAGAAGCAAAGTCTGCTGCCTAAAAGGGGACAGTCTAGTGGGGTGGCTGTGAGCACTGGCTCTGCAATAAGATGCCTTGAACTTGAATCTTGGCTCCAACACTTCTTCCCAACTGTGTGACTTTGGGTAATCTTTTTGTGTGTCAGTTTCTTCATCTAAAATAGGAGTAATAACAGTACTACCTCCATCATAAGGGCTGTTGTGAGCATTATGCCAGGCACTATTGTAAGCATTTTATCTTTATTAACTCACTTTATCCTTTATTCAGTTCTGTGAGGTAGACACTCCCCATTTTACATATGGGAAAACTGAGGCACAGAGAAATTATTTAAGGTGCCCAAGCTAGCAAATATCAGAGCCAGGAGTCAGACTTGGACAGTTTAGCTGCAAAGCCGGAGTTTTTAACCACAATACCATGTTGATATAATACCTGAAAGCTCTCAGAACAATAGGACATATAATCAGTTCTTCACAACTGTTAGCTATTATTAACAGTAGTTATTTAGAAGATGCAGTGTGCAATGTAATGCCCTGAGACTGCTCATGAAATATCTGTTTACTGCTTGATCAGCCAATTTAGGAGAATAGATGTGGAAAACACGCACTGACTTGAGTTGGGATGGGTGGTGTTTTCCTCAAGAGGACAGTCGCCTCTTTCCGACTCCTGTACCTTCTCATCAGAGTATCATGTGCTTTGTCCAGGGCCAACTCAGTCACCTGGAACCCTCACAAGATGATGGGCGTGCTGCTGCAGTGCTCTGCCATTCTCGTCAAGGAAAAGGTCTGTTCTCCCTCCAAAGACACGCTGGTGGCCTGCACGTCTTTTAGCAGGCACAAGAAGAGAAAAGTGTGGGGTCTTTTTCCAGCACTTGTTGGCTAAGTCCTGAGATTGGCAGCCCCATTGTTGCTGTCCTTCCCTGCCCTTGAAGCTGGCCTAGTTTCTCCTCTTGGCTCGTGCTGTCTGCTGCCCTGCCTCCTTGCTCAGTACTCGGGCCCTGTGGGTGACACAACCTTTAAGGGAATTATTTAATTGACTTTAATTCATGTTTGCACAAACAAAAGTGAGAGTGATCGGGTGAGGCACCCAATCAATTTTGCCCTCAGTGAGGACAAAAAGTGCACACTGAAACATAGTCTGAGTTCTTAGCATGAATTTATGGTCCCAAGAGCTGAAATAAATGAAGCAGAATAACAGCTACAAATATAATAGCAACTTAGGGTAACAAAGAATGTTAAGAAAAACTCTGTAAATGGGGTAGCGCTATATTCCCTTCGTTAAGCACCTAATAATAGGACCCTGCCCTCCAATGCATTGTTGCTCCGGTAAAACTTCTGCACTCAGAGGCATCCAACAAGTCTGCCTCCAGCCTGTAGGAGCCAGAACCCGCGTAGGCTCTTTACTCCACTCATATGTGGAGTCCCTATTAACTTCATGGGAGATCTGGAAAGGCTGGAAGCCTTTTAGGAAGGCCCTTTGGGGAGGAAAATTCTTTATGGCATGAAACTGTCCCACCTACTGATGAAGTTTATATCCCTCACCCCTGCCTACTGAATGCCATAGCATTTCCTAGTCTTCGAAACAACCCAAAACACCCACACACATTTCCAAATGCCCCTTAGAGGGATGGTGGGGCCCTTGCAGGCATCGGAGACAGAAGATCATTTTCTAATTAGAGTGTCAGTGGGAAAGGAGCAATGGTTTTTCCAAGAGTGATTTTAGAGAAGGACATCAGAACAAGTGCAAGGTCTCATAAAGGCATCAAAAGAAAGACTGCATGTGCCCCGAAATCCCTCCTTCCAGCCAGCCCTGTTGTAGAGCCATCTCTGATCTGTGAATACAGATGCACCCGTCTTGACTTCCTTGATAGGGGATACTCCAAGGATGCAACCAGATGTGTGCAGGATACCTCTTCCAGCCAGACAAGCAGTACGATGTCTCCTATGACACTGGGGACAAGGCAATTCAGTGTGGCCGCCACGTGGACATCTTCAAGTTCTGGCTGATGTGGAAAGCAAAGGTATGAAGAAAACAATTCTAAAAATAGAGAAGAAATGTAATTTGCACAGACTGGCTGGCAAAAGGGAGGCAAAGATATATCACAGATAATTCACCATGTATATAATCAATATCTAGATAATTGAGATAACTGTATTTTCTTTGCGAATGAAATAACTTTATTCCTTAGGTCAATTTTCCTCTCCTTTCATTCATTCTCCTCAGTTTGAACTATTTTGAAGTTTTCTTATAACTTTCTGTTGTAACAACTAAAAAGTATGCCATGATGAGGATTTCCACAGCAATCCTTAGAGATGCTAGAATTATTTAGTGCAGGTGTAGCGAAAAGAGATAAAAGATAAAATTGCTGCATTGTTCTGAGTAGCACCTTGAATTCCTGTATGAGACCTCTCATCATGGATATGTGACAGTTTTAAGTTCTACTTAAATAATGGCTTTCCCGTTATTTGTACTTCATATGCTATTCTAGAAAATGTAGACTTTATTCTGAGAAGTCCTGCTGTTAGACTGAAGCATGCTATGTCTGCATCATCAACCTCTTGGGCTGTGTTTCTTTACCTAAGAAAAAAGCTAACTATAGGAATTGCCCCCAAAATATGAGTGAGGAGGAGGATTACCATTTGACTATTTATATCAGAAGTATTTCTATGCAGTCAAGCAAAGGCAATTTTGACTTCACAGCTTTATATTGCACCCATTGTTTTCATTTACCTACTGTACATTAATTTTAATAATTTCTATGTTTAAGATCGGGTTTACCTAATACTCAGACAAGATTTTCCAGCAAAACATCTAGTCAAATATTCCGTCTGTAAGAAAAATGTGGTGCATTATTAGGTTTTTTTCTCATTAAGTCATTTTGTCTTAATATAGAAGTAGTCTAAATTTGATTTCTACCATAAAGTAATCATAGGTATTTTAAACATCTAAATAGCCATAAATTGCAACCAAAAAAGAGCCCTGTCATTTTGAAATATAGTGACCACAGGGCCTTTCTCAGTAATGTGTATCTTCTTCTGCCTTATAATAACCTCTTGAACCATCTGCTGGGGGTTTTGGCCATAACGTATTGGTTGCTGAGGTGGGCCCCTGTTGCAGGCTTCATTCCCAAGTGAACTGGCCAGGGTGTACAGTCAGCTGTGACACTACTTGGGCAGGCTCCTGCTTTTCCAGTGTTGGACTTCACTCGGGCCCAGTAGCAATCCACAAGCCAGCCTTGTGCATCTGCTCTCCCTGTTAATGCCAGCCCACTCAGCAACCCTCATGCCGCTGTTATTAATCTGCCATGCTGGCTTTTGAAACTCATGCTCAACCAGTTTGTCAATAGTCAGAGCTATTGCAATCTCAGGACATGTACTGAGACTGATGGCTTCCCCATCTGCCTGCCTGCTTGTCACCGAAGAGGCATAATACTGTTATGTGGAATGCAGCTTGCCTAGGAGGTGTGGGACATGTTTGGCCGAGACTTACTGCTGGGGAAGATGAGTTCTACAGCAGTATCTTGCAAAATATCTATGACTATGAACCAGTTATTTTGGTTTTGTTAAACTATCATGGACTGATATAATAAAAATGAATTGCTAGAAAAATGAAATTTAAAAACATACACAGTACAAGCCACTATTTTGTATTAGACTCAATAGGCATAAAATTACTCAGTCAACTTGCTTAATCTCAATTTCTGCGCTCATTTTATCATGGAGCAGTTACAATTTGTCGACTGGCTTCAGTCCATAGATGGCACTTTGAGTAGTTCTGTCCTAAAGCAAACCAGAAATAGGCCTCAGGTCTAGGCTGTGAATAACTAGCAGGAAGCTAAAAGCCCTGTTGAGAATAACTGCCCAGACACTGAGTGCCTTCAAAAGTGACAGCAAGCACACTTTATTTTATTGCATACAGAGCTGTGAAGAAGCTGTATATTTTTAATTAGGTGGTTCTTCCTGACCATCTCTAAGAATGCTCTTTTGTACATTTCCTGTAGACAAGGACAGCACAGCTTTCCCAAATTCCCACCACAGGGAAATGCAACCATCCGCAAACATGATTTTTCTCTTTAAAACAGGGCACAGTGGGATTTGAAAATCAGATCAACAAATGCCTGGAACTGGCTGAATACCTCTATGCCAAGATTAAAAACAGAGAAGAATTTGAGATGGTTTTCGATGGTGAGGTAGGTTATCATCCTGGACCAGATACACAGCATTCCCAGAAAAACTACTGAGGGAAGCCCCTGAAGCCGTGTTTTCCTGCATTGCCAGAAACTGCTTCTGAATTTTCATTCTTATTCACTCTTCATTTAATTCCTTTCACGTCCATGAGCTTTTCTTCTGGTAGCACTGGGATGACTTTTCCTTCACCTCTTCTAGAATTGTGTAGCTCTCAGCCAGCTTTTTGCAGACAAGAGGTCTTTCCTTGACAGGTCTGACTCTTTCATCATTCTTGGGTTGATCTTGTGTTGAACTTCTGTGATAAAGTATTTCTCAGTTCTAAGAAGTTTATAGGATGGCTATGGCTATGCTCTTGCCTCTCAAGACTGGTTCTAAAAGAAAGTACTACTTTACACAGATTCATTATGAGGAGAGCACGATAAAATTGGCTATGCCCTGAGTTCATATGCACATTGCATATATTTGTCATACCAATATTTACTGAGAACCTGCTGTGTGCCAGGCCCTATGCCAGGAGCTGGATTATGTGATATTAATCAAAACAGATACTCTTTCTGTGCTAATGGAGCTCTCAGTTGAATAAAGAAAGATGGAATAGGAGTCAGTGCTGAATAAAAGCAAATCCACTAATAACCTAGTAAATAAACACTACCTACACTCAATGTTAGTCTATTTATCAGGCAACTAAACTATTAGGAACACACGTGAGAGTCACCAAAGGAACAAAAAAGAGCCCTGAACAGTTTAAAATCAATGATACAGTGGTCTGATCATTTACACACTATCTTAAACATTCTAATAGCAGATTAAAAACAGCAAATGTGGTGTCTCCAGCCAATTAGAGGTAGGCACAGTGGTGGCCAACAGCAGCTAGGGAGAAACTGAAAAACCACCTCAAGAATACAGAAGAACTCAAAAAGTATATCAGTCTTTAGGGGAGGGACACTAAACCATTTTAGGCGTCTCAAGAAGCCCTGTCTTGTTGTTTAGAGCCAGAATTAATGTTCACTATGATAATACTGAGTGATTAAGAAAAGATTCAGTATCAATAAACTCAATAAAATATTCAGTATCAATAAAATAACCTATATTTCAATCGTCTTCTATATGTGAGGCACTACAAAATGGCAAGATGGATAATACATTTTATTAAATTACCCAAATGTAATTATTTTTAACATTTCAGTGTTTAAAGGTGGTAACTTTAGTTATCTAGAAAATCAGTTGTGGGGAACAGCTCTCTTGCCAGATAGGTTTGGATAAATGAGGCATTGGTCTTCCTGGTGTAGAAGTAACACCATCTTCGAGATGGACATTCTGCCTCTGTCTTTGGTCTGAGCGACTTCCACCAAGTGTGTGTATTGGCTTGGGAACAGCTTCTCTCAAGTTCTCATAATTTTCTTTGTTTTCTTTGCTTGCTTTTTTGTTACAATCTGTGCAGCCTGAGCACACAAATGTCTGTTTCTGGTACATTCCACAAAGCCTCAGGGGTGTTCCGGATAGCCCTGAGCGACAAGAAAAACTACACAAGGTATGGACTTGCTCTTTGTCTCATCTAATCCTCTGCGATTTCTCTGAATAATGAGGACATCTTCTTTCCAATATGTCTTTCTAATGGGGGAGAAATGAAAAATAAAGACTTGGGATGGGTTTCTAATAATGAATGGGGTAATGGGCACCATCTTTTTATATTCTACTTGAGTCTGCCTGTTCCCCTTGCTTTGGTTACCACAGGAACTTCTAACACAGTGGTCCCCAACCTTTTTGGCACCAGGAACCAGCTTCATGGAAGACAATTTTTCCACAGGGTAAAAATTGGGATGGGGTAGGAAGGGATGATTTCAGGATGACTCAAGCACATTACATTTATTGTGCTGTCAAACCTCTCTGCTAATGATAATCTGTATTTGCAGCCGCTCCCCAGCGCTAGCATCATGGCCTCTGCTCCCCCTCAGATCATCAGGCATTAGATTCTCATAAGGAGTGACAATCTAGATCCTGCACATGTACAGTTTACAGTAGGGTTCACGCTCCTATGAGAATCAAATGCTACCACTGATCTGATAGGAGGGGGAGTTTATGCGGTGACACGAGTGATGGGAACAGCTATAAATGCAAATGAAGCTTCACTCACTCACCAATCGCTCACCTCCTGCTGTGTGGCCTGGTTCCTAACAGGCTGTGGACTGGTACCGGTGCAGCTTGGGGGTTGGCTACTGCAGCTCTAAAGGATGCATCCCTGTCTTTGGTTGGTGTTCTTCATTAAAGGAGCTCTACACAGGGCAACTGAATAACATACATACTCCTAGGAACATTCCATATTAAACTATAATAATCTTCTACTAATTCAAGCCTATTCTAATGCTGATTCATTCCAGCTACTGATTTCTATATCTAGTTTATATATTATTCAGAATTATTTAATTTATACAATATTTCATTCATCCAATTATTTAAAAAATATTTGTTAAACACAGTTTATGTGCCAGGCTGTATCCTGGTCTCTGGGTTATACAGAAGCCTCAATTTGTGTTGTTGGCTGTAAGAGTTTTTTGTTTTTGTCTTTGTCTTTTATTTTATTATCATTGTTCCATGATTGACTTTCAAAATTCAGTCATACGGTACTTTCTGAGGGAACTTGTGATTGGGTAGACTTAAATAGTCATTAGATGTTAGCCACTGAAGATATTTGCTTATAAAATATTTCTTTGCTTTTATGTCAATGTAAACACAGATAGCAAAAAGCAAGTTGGGTTGAATTGTTAACAAGAGAGGGTGTTAATATCAGTCTTGAGTTTTATTTTGTGTTCTCCATCACAAGGTGGCTCCAAAAATCAAAGCCCTGATGATGGAGTCGGGCACCACTATGGTTGGCTACCAGCCTCAGGGGGACAAGGCCAACTTCTTCCGGATGGTCATCTCAAATCCAGCCGCTACCCAGTCTGACATCGACTTCCTCATTGAGGAGATAGAAAGACTGGGCCAGGACCTGTAATCGCCCCGTGCAGAACACAAGTTCACGGGAATTCCCTTTCCCCTCTGGCACTCTAGAACAAACCTCTATAAGTCGTTGAAACACGTAGGCCATTCCATTGAGGGAAAATAGAATATCTTGAAGAATACTGTTAAAACCTTACTTAAGCTTGTTTGTTATAGTTAGCAGGAAATAAAGTTCCTTTTAAAAAGTTGCACATTAAGAACACAGTATATATGTACAGTTATATATACCTCTCTCTATATATGTATAGTGAGCGTGGCTTAGTCATAGATCACAGCATGTTTCCCACTCCAAGAGAATTAATTTCACCTTCAGCAGCTGCTGAGGGCTACACATGCTGCAAACCAGCTTGCCCAGCAGCCACAGGAAAGATGTTTGTCAAAATGCCATGTCCTAGGGACCAAAGGAAGTGCTGTTGGTGGGAGTTGACCTCACTGTCAGTGTTTCTCTCACCGGAAGTAACGATGGATGAGAAAAAGCACCACTGGATGACAAGACATACCCTCCCCATTAGTACCTTGTTAGGGGAAACAGTAGCAGAGTCATTGTTACAGGGGTACTATTGCTGTATTTTTAGAGATTCATTTGTGTAGATCGTGTACATTACTGTTGTCTGAACTTGGAGGGGAGAACACATGTAATGATTTCAATGACTGTTTAATTGTAGGTCCGTGAAATATTTGCTTATTTATATTCAGAGATTTACCATGTTAAAGAGGCATCTTGTATTTTCTTCCCATTTGTAATGTATCTTATTTATATATTACTGAAGTAAGTTCTGAATACTGTTTATAGTATTTTCGTGCATTTGTGAGCCAAAGAGAAAAGATTAAAACTAGTGAGACTTGTATTTATATTAGAGTGCCCTTAAAATAATGATTAAAGCATTTTACTGTCCGTAAAAGAATTCTGATACTGTACATAGAGTCGTATGTATGGAAATTCTATTACTTAAATAGCATCTGCTCTTCTATTACCCTGTCTGGCTGTCCGTCTGGTGTTCTCAATGCTTTTCTAGTAACTGTTGGATAGTAACTAGATCTCCTGTAATTTTGTAGTAGTTCATGACCAATCTCTGTGACTTGCTTAGCTGAAACCTAAGGCAATGTTTCCGAAGACCGTCTGAAGATTTCAGATAAATTGACCAGGCTTACAACTGTTTTTGAAGAAAGAAAATTTACACTGTGCGTTTTAGAGTATGCAAGAAGAATATAAATAAATAAAAATATTCTCCATGGAGAATTTGAACAAAATTTTCTTCCAATTTGTGCTTTATACAGAGAGAGATATTTCCAAGTATAGTTACTTGGATCAACTCAGCCCTTTCGCTTTTGACTAGCTGACATTAGGTGATGTCCAGTATCCTCAGTGAGCCAAGACTCGACCCATTGTCATGGACTCTGGAGCCCCTCATCTATAAAATCATTTTGATTGTGCCTAAATAAAATTTGCAGGTCAAACCTTGAGAAAGAAAAGCCATCCCTGCTTCTCATTTTCCTATTTGCATCTTGGAGTTTCATCATTTAGTCAATCAACAAACACTTTCTTCTTCTGTATCAGGCACTGTTACAGGCACTGAGGTTACAGTGCTGTGCATGACTGACAAATATTCCTTCTAGTGGGGATCTTACACTACTCGGTGTCTGTGGTATCTGAGTGCCTCTAAGACCACAGAATCATATCTTCCTGCTGCTTATGCTTGTACTGTGTTCCCAATTTACTTCCTCTGGAAATATATTTTGGTGCTAGATCATCAGGAAATAGGGCCAATTTTCTACAATAATCTATTGAACTATAATACTACCATCTCACTCATTTGGAATATAAGGATCCTTATGTAGCATGTGTAGGGATTAGAGAAGAGTCTTTTGTAATCAGCATACTGATTGCAGGTGTAACCATCGTACGAAACAAACTGGTCTCCATAAGGAGGGATCAATAAAGCCATTGTATTCTTTCTCCTACTGTTCATTCAAACCCACTCTGTGGGCTGATTTTTTTTCCATGCTCTTATTTGAATTTAGGTCATTCCCATAGCTTTTCTGGCCTCTTGGGCACAAGAACAGTCTCATTTTCACAATTAAAGGTCCTGCTCAATGTCATAAGCAAAGCTTCAAATTTTTGTACAATTTAGAGTTCCCCTGTCCCCCCTGCCCACCCCATCTGGCACCATTTAGGGCTACAAGCCCTCAGTGGCCAGGGGAGCAAGGCTGGTGGGAGGCGAGGTCATTTTCTTTCCTTACTCTTTCAGGTCATCTCCCTAGCTACTGTATTTCCTCATTCAGGGTCGGGCCTAGGGACAGATAGGGTTAAAGTAACAAAGGCACAATTTTACTGGCTGTTAAATTGTCATCTGGCATCAGGGCCATGAGCTTCTTTTTCTTTATGGGACAATTTTTTTGGGGGGGATGAGGATTTTAAAAATTAAAGTGAAATTTAGATACAATAAAATTCATTCTTTATAGTGTGCTATATATAGTTTTCTGTGAATTTTGACAAACCCATTCAGTCATGTAACCACCACCACAATAGAGGTCTATACCCAGTTCCATCAGCCTAATGAATCCTCCATGTCCCTTCATATTCAACACCTCGCCCAACCTGAGCCCCTGCCAACCTCTGCTTTGTTTTCTATCCCTAGATTTTGCCTTTCCCTACAACCACATGTAAATGGCATCACATAATATATGGTGTTTTGAGTCTGGCTTCTTTCACTTAACATAAAGCATTTGAAATTCATCCATGTTGTCTGGATCAGTGTTCGTGCCTTTTCACTACTGCATAGTATTCCATTTGGGTGTGACTCGGTTTGTTTATCCATCCCCTAGTAGAGGGAAATTGGGATTGTTTCCAGTTTTGGGCAATTAAAATAAAGCCACTGGAAACATTAGTGTGTGGATTTTTGTGTGAACATAGATTTCATTTAACTTGGATAAATTCCTAGGTGTAGAATTGCTAGATCACAGCATGTTTCACTTTATAAGAAACTGCCAAACTGTTTTCCTAAGTAGTTGTACCATTTTGCAGTCTCACCAACAATGCACACATTTTCCACTTGCTCCACATTCTTGCTGACAGTTGGTATTTTCTATTTTTTTTTCAATTTTAGCTATTCTAAAAGTAGTATTTTGTTTGTTTTTTTTTTTGAGTTTAAATACATTTTATTTTCAGACAACCTACATAACATGTTTTTTCCTTAAAAACAATGCCTCCACTCCAAATAAATCATGATCCAAATACATGAAGAGCCCAAGATGACATCAGTCCCATTTGTCTTAAGTCCTGGTGTTGTGTGGGTGACAAGCAGCAGCCAGTTATAATGAAAGATGATAGATCCAAAGTAATTGCAAAATTTGTTAACATCTTTCCATTTCTAAACCATCCTTAAAGAAAATCATGTATGGGGTCACACCATGCTCACGGTCATCCAGTAGAGCGACCATGCCATCCGGATTCAGGTTTTCTCCAATGAAGAACTGGTAGTTTTTGAAATTAGCAAGGATGTGTTTGATTTGTTCTACAGCCCCTGTCATAAAAGGTTTACTCTTTCTGGTCTCTGTTCTTCAGGTTTGCCTTTGATTGACCGCATGTAATTTTTGATGTACTTCTTGTAGGCTTCTTTTGTGAAGCTGGTTTCCTGTAAGTGGTGATGGTTCATGACAATATCAACACCAGTGATTACTGTGCTTTTGGTACCTTCGCCCTCAGGGCCTTCAGCGGAAGCATTTCCACCAATGAGCAAGTCATCAGTGTTACCCTCTGTCCTACTGACCATCTCCCACTCCACCTCCAGGCACAGGCTGTCCGCGATCTCTCGGATCTTGTAAATGTCGGAGAACATCTCATCAAGGCTGATGAGGTCCCAGGAGATAGTCATGATGGTGGCTGTAGGGAGACGACTGCGGTGCTAGCTTAGCAGGAGCCCGGAGCTCGGAGTGAGCCCAGTGGAGCCGGAGCAGTGTTTGGGGGCACGGGGGAGTGGGCGGAAAAAGCTATCTTGTGGTTTTAATTTGCTTTTTCATAAAACACTTTTGAAATTCCATTAGGGTCCCCCCACTTTACTGCACAGGAGACAGTGAAGATTTCTCCTCCTGCAACCACTTAGGACTCAGACCCTCAGCCCTGAACCCCTGGCAATCCACACTTGCTAGAACTTATGTTGGGATTCCTTCTCCTCCAGGTAGTACTTTTAGTTGGGATCCTTTTTATTTAAAAATCAGTTATTGTAGATTACATAAGGAGGATTTTTTAACATACATGTGTAGGACAAAGGGTGACAATAACACTATACTTGAGCACCCACTACTCAGCCTAAAATATAGAACATTATCAGTATCAGAGCTGTCCAACCCCATCATGACCCTTTCTTAATTGAATTCTCCCTCCTCGCCACTCTCTTAAGAAGTAATCACCATTCTGAATTTTGTGTTAATCTCTCTCTTGTTTTTCTCTATAGTTTTACCATGTACATATGCATCCTGATCGTTCAGTTTCACCTGGTTTTGCACTTTATATAAATGGAATCATACAGAATTTTTATACTTCTGTGACTTGTCTTTCTTTTCAACATTATGAGTTTATAGGTCCAGCGTTGACCCATAGGGAGACTTTGTGCAGTTAAAAAAAAAAATACCCCTTCCTTGAGGAACACATCCCTGTGCCAGTGGAGCTGGAATAACTTTTGGCATGAAAAACTTTAGTGCCTACTCAATCCATTGGCACAACCTGCAAGCACAGCCTCGTGTGGGAGCCTCCTGTTTTTGAGATTCACCTTTGATGATGGTTCTGGCTTTAATTCATTCAATTTTATGGCTGTTATGCTATTTCATTGTATAAATATACTTTGGACAGTTTATTCATTCTATTGGGTGTGGATATATGAGTTTTTCCATTTTTTTGCCTTTAAGGTATTACTAAATATGAGCATTCTTGTACTTGTTTTCTGGGGCACATGGCAGAAGTGTTTCTAAGGTTTATATTTTAGTTTTCTTTTGCTTCTTCCTTCCAATGTGTAAGTACATAAGAAATGTAGTCAAAGTTCTTTGTCCTCATCTGCTCACAAAATGACTGAGTCTCTTTGTGCCCTTTTTGTTTTTGTTCTCAGAAGTTATGTGGGAAAATATTCATCTCTCCAGCTGGTTTTTCCCTCTAGGAAAGACTAAGGCAGCTTCCCTACTCTTAGAAGAAAATAAAATCCTTGGTGCTTATTCTGCCATTATTGTAAATTAGTTGTAAACATTTCTGAATAATCCTAACAGAGTGGGATAAAACATGAACTGGTTTTGTCTTCCAGTCTCTGGTCCCAATTATTGAATCTTGTTTTCTCACTAGGTAGTGGACCCCTTAGTGTTAGCTTAGATTCTACAACTTCCTGATCATTCTCGATTATCAAAGACATTCCAGCTTTTCAAAGCCATCTACTTTCCCATCTTGCCAGGCTTACAACTCAAGAGACCTGGAGTGGTTGGGGCAAGGCCATGAACTGGTCTTATCCCCTTCCTTCAGCCCCACCTCAGAGTAGAGGGGCTTGTGTCTCCTCTGGGATGCCCGCTTCCCTTCAACCTCTAGGCTGTAGCTGCTCTGGGGTGTTGGGCCCCAGTTCGCAGCCCTGACAAATGCTTTCTCTCCTCTCTGAGAAGGTGTTGGGCTTGGGGGGACGGTTTGAGGCTACAGTTGGTGTTAGAAAGGCCAGTTCTACCTTCCCAGTAAGCTATGAGTGAGGTGAGTGTCCCAATGGTTGGCAGCTCTCTTTAGAATGTGAGCTACTTACTGCCTTTTTATCTCCAACATTGGACCCTAAGCATCAATTTTGGGGCAAACAGAAAAACCCCACTCATTAACCTGCTACAGAACACAAAGCCGTCCCTCCCACCCTCTTCCCTTTCCCGCCGACACAGTTGCTCTGAGGGCTCACCAAGCCATGTCCTCCTGCCTTTGAGTCTGCTCACACTAGGAGTGACCAGGTGTGTGCGATGATGACCAAGTTGTCCTGGCATCGGAGCAGGAAAATCTGCACCACTGACAGCAGGAGAGCGTTGTCCTTTTCAACTCTTTCTCTTCCCTGGAGGCCTGGAAATGTATTTATGGGTGGGAAAAAATATCCTCAAAATTTAACTGTTTTGAAGCTATCATCATTAGAGTCCTTGTCCTAGACTCACTTAATCTAGTAACTTTGAGTTGCAGGCAGAGCCACACACCCCACTATGGATCCCACTCTGCTATGTGGCTCTGAAGCCATGCCAGCTTGTGCTCTCAATTTCTCAGTTTGTACTGTAACAACTTCTTTTCTTGTCACCTCCTCTTCACAGATTTCTGGTACAGGTTGAGTATCCCTAATCTGAAAATACGAAATCTAAAATGCTCCAAAATTTGGAACTTTTTGAATGCTGATGTGATGCTGCAAGTGGAAATTCCACGCCTGAACATCTTTGCTTTCTGATGGTTCAGTGTATGTACATTTGTTTCATGCACAAAATTATTAAAAAATATTGTATAGAATTACTCTCAGGCTATGCTTAAAAGCTGTATATGAAATATAAATGAAGTCCATGTTTATTTTATTATTTTTGTTTTTTTAGAGATAGGGTCTTGCTATGTTGCCTAGGCTGGATTCAAATTCCTGGGCTTAAGCGATTGTCCTGCCTCTGCCTCCCAGGTAGCTGGGACTGCAGGTGCATGCCACTGTGCCCAGCTGGAGTTACACGTTTAGATTTGGGTCCTATCCCCGAGATATTTCATTATGTATATACAAATATTTTGAAATCTGAAAAAAATATGAAATTCAAAATACTTCTGGTCCAGCATTTCAGATAAGGAATTCTCAACCTGCACTAGTTCTTAGGAATAATCTAAGGTCTCCCTCTTCAAAAAATAATCTCAGCAGACATTTCCACCTGAATTTAACAGATTTCTGTTCTCACCACTCATTGTCCTTAGACCATCAACAGTCTCTTCTGCAGATGAGGTTTTTGTCAGGAGGTATCTTGGCCCCAAAGCACATTTACTCATGTTAGATGCTCCCCATAGGCTCTTGTGGGAGGCCAGATAATGCTCCCACCGAATGTTCAAATGTCTTTATCTCTGGAACCTGTGATTACGTTATCTTAATGTGGCAAAAAGGACTTTGCAGATATAATTAAGTTAATCTCTTCAGATGGGGAGATCATCCTGGATTATCTAGGTGGGCCCAATGCAATCACCAGGGTGCTTAGAATGGAAAGAGGGAGGCAGGAGAGCCAGAGCCAGAGATGGGATGTAGGGCCATGCGCCATGGAATGCACACAGCCTCTAGAAACTGCAAAAGACAAAGAAACAAATTCTCCTCTAGAGCTTCCGAAGGAACACAGCTCTGATTTTAGTCCACTGAGACAGGTTTTGGACTTTTTAACAGAATCGTAAGAAAATGAATTTGTGTCGTTTTAAATCACTAAATTTGTGGCAATTAGCTGCAGCAGCAGGAAACTACTACAGGCCTCCAGATAAGCTCAGCCTCTATTAAAGAATCTTAGGGTGAGCAGAGTGTGGGCTTGCAAGATGGGGCCCCTGCTCCATCTGTCGTGTCAAGGCCAAGACTGCTCAGGCTCGCAGTGCTTTGCTCGTGGACTTCTTCCTGGTCTGGGGCTTCATGATCTCACTTCAGGAATCTCCTCAGTCTGTCTGCAGTCAAATGTCCATCCCTGTGGCCGAGGGGATGGAATGCCCTGATTGACCACACCTGAGTCAGGGGATCACTTTCGGAATCAGAGGGTGGGCGTATCCCTCCACCGGGCAAGAATGAAGAAAGGCTATTTTCTCAAAGGCAAATGAGGGTGATGTGACCAGGAGAAGAAAGAACAAATGCCAGGCAGACATAAAACACAAATGCCCATTATGGAGAACGAGGGAACCAAGAATAGGAGTTCTGAAGTGGTTTTATCGGAATATTAAAGTAGACAAAGGGAGTCCATTCTAAGAGAAAGTCTATTAATAGGCTTCAGTAAAGAAAAGTTCAAACACATGCACATCAAGAAAAAAGAAAATGCCCCAAACGAAATGTCTGAGATGTAAGAATGAATTGTGCATAAGTGTAGTGGTAAATATGTGAGTGTATCTAAGCAAAAATCAACTGAATAAAATTTTTAATGATGCACAAATTGTGGGGTTAAAACAAGACAAACTTAAAATACTGTTTAACATTGGCATATATATTGGGAGGAAGATGATTAGATAAAAGTATTCTAAGGTTCTTAAATGATACATGAGGAGAATAAAATTATTAACTTTTGAAATGGGAAAGTATTCATGCTATTATATCTAGGATAACCAATGAAAAACGGTCATAGAAAGTATGAAAAGAGGGGGAAAAAACAGAAAAAAACAAAAGATACATAAAACAAACCTCAATCCAAATCTTTTGACAGGAAAGGAGGGGAAAAAAAGAACAGAAAAAGTGGAGCAAAATAAGATGATAGAATTAAATCTAAATATACCAGTAATCACAATAAATGAGATGAAGACATCCTTCAATTAAAACACGAAGATAGTTGGAAAAAAATGATAAAATATAGCTCTCAGCCATTTATACAAGACAAACCTAAAACATAAGGATACAGAAATATAATTCAAACAGAGGAAAATGTATATCAGATAAAGACTAATCTAAAACGTAGCATAGCTGTATTAATACCAGACAAAAACAGACTTAAACAAAAAGGAAAAAAAAGTTGGTCACTACATAGTGATAAAAGTTTTAAATCACCAGAAAAATATGAAAATTATAAACTCGTTTATACCTAATAATAGCTCAAAAATTAACAAACTACAAGGAAAAATTGACAAATCCACCCTATTTAGAATTGAATAATAACAAAATATTGTATGTCAAAACTTGTAGTATATAGCTAAAGAGATGCTTGTAGGGAAACATATGTTTTGCTTATTTTTTGTTTGGGGAGTTTTTGTTTTGGTTCGATTTGAGGCAAGTTCTTGCCCTGTTGCCCAGGCTAGAGTGCAGCAGCATCATCCTAGCTCACAGCAACCTCAAACTCCTGGGCTCAAGCCATCCTCCTGCCTCTGCCTCTGGAGTAGCTGGGACTACAGGCACGCACCACCACTCCCAGCTAATTTTTCTATGAATACATGGGGCCCAACCAAGGAAATGACTCTATGATGCCAGGGCATGTCATGAGGGTCCTTTTCTGTGTTAGTGAAGTGACCGTTGGGGCATGGCCTGCAGACCCAGAAGAGCATATTTTATGCCGTGGCCGCCAGGTGGCTGCCAGTTGGACCTGTAGTGTATCAGAGCAAGAGCTGAGGTCCAGCCTGGCTGGAGGAAATGGCGGGTTCCCTGTGGCACCTGAGGGCGTAGCATCCCCTCCTAAGGTTTCCTGAACTAGCTAGGAAGATAACAGAACTCCAGGCCCGCTCAAATTCTCCGGGCCAGTCCCGAATAAACAGGATTTTGCTACTAATGCCGTAACCCTATTATTACATGCCTGCAGATGTGACCTGGGGAAAGATGGATTGCAGAGTGTGGGAGGGCAATGAGGAAGCCCTGAGGCAAAACTCCAACCTCTTTCTTCCGTTTAAGCTGATCTAAAGACTCATTTTTCAACTACAAACTGCTTTGAATTCCCTGGAAATGGCAACGGCTTTCACTGGCATAGCTTTAGTTTTTATTTTGTGGGAGCCTCTCATTTCTCAGGCCAAATCACGCCCTCTGCCCACATAGACGCGCCCCGCGTGGGCCCTGTGTTAGTCCTGCTCGGTCAACAGCAGAGGTTTCCTTCTCCTGCGCCTCCTCCAGAGTAAATTTAAAATGGAGCAAACTTGAAAGAAAGAGAGAGAGAGAAATAGAGAAAGGGGAAATGAAGAAAAAGAAGAGACAGAAAGAAAAGAGAGGGAAACCTGCGTCTAAACTTCTTAGTTGTGGGCCTCGGAGACAATCAGCTGAGAGGAAGGAATGGAATGAGGTGAGAGTCACCGGTGCTCAGCGGCCTCCAGTTAGGAGCCGACAAACAAAACTGGTTGGGCCACATTACAGACTGAAGGTAAAAGAGCGGCCCTCTTGTCTGGGGGAGTCCGAGAGAAGCTGGAATCCTCCCGGGAGGGAGAAGTAGAGAGGTGCCTTGTTTTAATGTTCCTTTTAGGATTGCGGGGGCGGGAGTGCTGATGGTGGTGAATGGAGTAAGTAGAAAGGAAAAAGAAAAGCAAAAGAACACTTCCTTTGTGCGTTTTCATCAGGAAAGCCCTCATTCTCTCCTCGGCCTCCAGAGGCGCCACCTAGTGGGCAAACAACCAGCTGCCGCTCAGCCGCGCTGCGGTCTGCCGGGGTTTGACATTTCATTACTAACATCGACCTCGCTTCCCCGCCAAACGCAGGCGTGTAAACGGTGTTTCAGGCCCTCGAAGGCCTGGGATAGAGGTGGCGGATATTAGGACTGATGGAAAGTGGTTCAGGAGAGGTGGGACAGAAAAATGGGGAGCCTGGACTGCCAGACTCAAGCCGGGAGTGTGGAACCAGAGAGGCAGGACACTGGGGGGTGACAGCTGTCTGTGGGCGGCCGCAAGCCACAGGGCTGGAATCTGAGGCATCCGGTGAGGCAGGCTGGAACTCACCGGTCCTCAAGACAGAGATCTGGTAGTTAGAAGGTCAGTGTTATTCAAGACAGTAGCACCAGCCAGCAGAGAGACGGTGGGGAGGTTCATTCCAGGCAAGAACTCTGACCCATGCCCTATCTTACACCACTGTGCATGCATTCCGGGCCTGGACAAGACTTCTGGGGCTCATGGAAGTCGGACTATAAGGACTACTTCAGCAGGCCTGAATTGAGTTTATGACACTTATAATCAGAAGAAACCTAC
>CAUYSK010064384.1:0-34256 GCA_963575035.1 Avahi laniger | reverse complement strand
CTTCCAACCTCCAGAACTGTGAAAAATAAATTTCTGTTGTTTATCAGCCACTCAGTTCTGTTATAATAGCCCAAACAGATTAAGAGAGTCATAAAAGCAATTTAGTGGGCCCGGCACTGTGGCTCATACCTATAATCCTAGCTCTCTGGGAGGCCGAGGTGGGTGGATTGTTTGAGCTCAGGAGTTCAAGACCAGCCTGAGCAAGAGCGAGACCCCGTCTCTACTAAAATTAGAAAGAAATTAATTGGACAACTAAAAATATATAGAAAAAATTAGCCGGGCATGGTGGTGGCACATGCCTGTAGTCCCAGCTACTCAGGAGGCTGAGGCAGGAGAATCGCTTGAGCCCAGGAGTTTGAGGTTGCTGTGAGCTAGGATGATGCCACGGCACTCTAGCCTGGGCAAAAAGAGTGAGACTCTGTCTCAAAAAAAAAAAAAAAAAAAAAAAAAGCAATTTAGTGAGTTGTGACAGCATTTTAAAAATGATGAAATAGAATAGAATGGAAGAGAAACGTATCAGAGCGCATTGCACAAAATAAGGGTAGGTACTGTTTTGTAGAACTTCTGTTTCAGATATGTGCATATATGAGAAATATTGCAATAGGCCAATACTGTTTCCACGAAGTAAAATGTCTCTCTGAAAGACTCTTCCAGAATCACAGACCTAGGTATCAGGCTTACATTTCTGAAGAAATGTGAGCTAAATAAACCTCTTTTCTTTATAAATTACCCAGTCTCAAGGTATTCTGTTACAGCAACACAAAACAGAATAAGACAATAGCTAAGAGGAAATGACTCGCAGACTGACAGCTGACTTCTCATTAGCCACAATACACCCCAGAAGCAAAGTGTTGAGGAAAAACACTTGCAAGTAGGATTAATTATTTTCTAAGAGTAAGGGCCAAATAAAGACATTGTCTGACATAAAAAAGTTTATACTTTCCCACCTGTAATTCCTCAACAAAATAACTTTTAAAATAAGTACTTAACAAGTAAAATGAGAAACTCAGGGAGAGCAGAGATAACAGAAATAATGAGGAGTCAAAAATTGTTAAAATGTGTCATAAAATTTAACTCTTGTTTAAAATTCACTTAGAAAAATTAAAGAAAAAACAATTAAAATCATAAGGCTAGGAAACAATTCCATGATGAGAAAGAGCATTCAGTGATAAAGTATGCTATGGTTCTTGTGGCACTTGGGATGATGAAGAAGACATTGAATAATTTTTGTCTATGTTAGAAAATCATATGGAAAAAATAACATGATAGAAAAAAGTGTTTAAAAATTGCATGTTAGACTATTATTATTGTTAATGTTAAAAATGTTAATGTTAAAAGTGTTAACAAATTGTATAGAAAAAGCCCAGATCCAAAACACTGGGGCTGGGTTCAAAGATGAAGTCAAGAACGCTGATGGGTTCTGTGCAGCAGCTTTATGGGAAGAGAGTAGTTGCATGATATGGCTGAGTGAACACGGCTTCCCCAGCGACCCCATTTTCCCTGACTGGGAAGCACTGACAGTGATGGGGACGGTCTGCAGACCTGGCGAGGTGTGGAATTCTCCAAGTCTGAGAAGCATTTGGCTGAGTGAACGTCAGGTTTTATTTATTTGTTTATTTTCTTCTGCAGGTAGGCCCAGATCCACATAATGCTGCTACTCAGCAAGCACATCACTCAGGCTTGATGTAAAGACGCTGGGAACTGAAATCTTGCTGAGCTGTACTTATGCAATCGCTCTCTCGCTCGCTCTCTCTGTGTCTCTTTGTGTCTCTTTTTCTGAACCTACACTGCAGATTTTGCAACCTACTGTACCAGCCCCTGTGCAGCAGGAGGGGTGGGGAACCTGCAGCCTTGGGGCCACATGTGGCCTTCTGGATCATTGAGTGTGGCCTTTTGACTGAATCTAAATTTTATAGAACAAATCCTTTTAAGAAAGAGATTTATTCTGTGAAGTTTGGATTCGGTCAAGGGGCTGCTCTCAGGGATCTGGAGGGCCACGTGTGGCCCCAAGGCCACAGGTTCCTCAACCCTGAAAGGCAGGAAAAAAATTGAAAAAGAAGCAGAGAAAACTATCAGCAAGCAGAAAATGCAAAGAAACCAAAGACAGCAGGAGAGTCTTAAAAGCAGCTGGGAGTAGCAGAGTTGGGGGAAGAAACTACAAATTAACTTCAAAGATGTGAAATAAAACTAGAGACTCTACAGCAGAAATAATCAAAGCCAGAAGATAAAGGAATATCTTCTATGTGTTGAAAGAAATGAATCTCCAATATAGTATTCTATACACAGCAAAAATAACCTATAAAAATGAAGGCAATAAAGATATTTTCAGACAAACACAAACTGAGTGAATTGGTTACCAATGGAACCACACTAATGGAAGTGCTGAAAAGTATTTTTCAAACATAGCAATATGATCCCAGATCACAGCTCAGAAATGCAAGACTGAATAAAGGGCAATGAAAAGGCAAAAAATATAGGCGAAAGTAAATGAGTATTGACTGTATAAAACAGTAATGATGCTATTTAAGGGGTTTAAAAGATACAGAATAAAAATGCATAACAGTAATAGCACAAGAGGCAAACATGTAGTTAAAGTTTGTAAGGTCTTTGCATTGTCCAGGAATAGGATGTAAATACCAGTTAACATTAGATTTTGATATATCAAGGGTACACGATGCAATCTCTAAGATAATTTCAATAGATTAGCAAGAGAGTGCATAGTTTGCAGAATAACAGAAAAAAATGGAATAAATCATAATCATTGGGTACAAAGTTTCTGTTTATGTTCTGGAAAGGGATAGTGGTGAGGGTTGTACAACATCGTGCCAACTCAGTGCCACTGAATTGTACAGTTAAAATGGTTAATGGTTAATATGGTACATTTTATGTTGTGCACATTTTATCACAATAAAAAATGTTTTAAAAAATCAATTAATGTAAAGAAAGCAAGAAAAGTTAAAAAAGAAATGTAGGAAAGTCAGAATCAATCATAGCCCATAATAAGGTGGGAGATTTAAATCTAAATATATCAGTAATCAATACATAGATGGACTAAATGCTTTAATTGAGAGACAAAGATTATCAAACAGGTCTTAAAAAAACCCCAACTACAGATGCTTTTAAGAGATCCAAGAGAATACAGATGGAAAAATATGCCATGCAAATACTAAGTAAAAGGAACCTAGTACAACTATATTACTATCACACAAAGTACACTTTAAAGCAAAAAATATTACTGGAGAAATAAAGAGGGATGCTTCATAATGATAATGGATTGATTCACCTAAAGGATGTGATCATTTTAAATTTGTGTGTGCCTATTAACATGACACCAATATACAAAGTAAAATTTGAAAAAACTAATAATAGACAAATCCATAATTGTACTCGTCACTTTAAATTTACCTTTTTTAGTAATTGATAGAATAAGCAGGCCAACAATAAAACACAAAACCGAATCTATAACTATACAGAAGATTTGGAACACACTAAGAAATTGAATCTAATGGACATGTAGAGTAAATTTCTCCCAACAACTACAGAATGCACATTCTTTTCAATTACATAGACTGTTTATAAAAACTAATGTATATTTATCCATACAGCAAGGCTCAAGAAATGTCAAAGGATTAAATCATGCAGCGTATATTCTCAACCATGATGGAATTAAGCTGGAAATCATAAGCTTCTGGAACATCCCTACATGTTTAGAAATTAAGCAACACCCTTCTAAATAACCCATGAGTCAAAGTAGAAATATTTTAATCCAAATGATGATGAAAATATGACACATCAAAACTTGCAAGATGCAGCTAATGATCTACATATTTAGAGTGAAATTCATAATGTTACAATCAAGGATGAGAAAAGAAGAAAGGCTGAAATCGAAGAGTTAATCATCCACGTCAAGAAGTTAGAAAACCCCAAAAAAGTAGAAGGTAGAAAATAATAAAAATAAAAGCAATAAATGCAGAAATCAATGAAATAGAAAAAATACACAATAAAGGAGATCAACAAAGTCAAGAGCTGATTCTTTGAAAAGACTCATAAAATTGAAATTCCCTAGTGATATGAATCTGTTGAAAAAAGAGAAAAGGCTCACATAACCAACCTTGGGAATGAAAAAAGGACCATCATTACCCATCTAATAGGCATTAAAATGATAAGAGAATATTACAAAAAATTATCTGTATGTAATAAACCTGAAAATTTAGTTAAAGTGAACAAATTACTAGAAATATAAAATTTACCAAAACAGACAAGATGATATAGAAAACCTAAACATTTCTGAATACTAAAGAAATTGAGTAAGTAATTAAAATCTTAAAACATCAGATCAGGTGGATTTCCTTGGAAGTTCTAACAACTATTAAGGAAAAAATAACAACAATCCTAAGTTTTTCTAGAAAATAGAAAAAGTGGGAACATTCTCAAATGTATTTTATAAAGCAAGTATAGCTCTGATACTAAAATTTTAGAGTGAGGAAGGAAAATTACAGACCAATTTCACTTATGAACATAAATGCAAAATCATAAAATATCGGCTAATCAAGTCTAGCGTATATAAAAGAGGGACACATCATGACCAAGCAGGGGTTATTACACCATTGCAAAGTTGGTTTAACAAACAAAAATTAACGATGTATTTAATATTTGCCCATTAAAGGAATACAGGAGACTTTCTGATCTGCCATCTGTGGTGGAATCGCCACCAAGATGCAGATTTTCATAAAATCCCTTACAGGAAAGACCATCACTCTCCAGGTTAACCCTCGAATACAATGTATCTGAGAAAATGTAAAGGCCAAGATCCAGGATAGGGAAGGAATTGCACCTGACCAGCAAAGACTGATTTTTGCTGGCAAGCAACTGGAAGATGGACATACTTTGACTGCAACATTCAAAAGGAGTCCACTCTTAATCTTGTGTTGAGACTCCATGGTGATGCTAAGAAAAGGAAGAAGAAGTCTTACACCACTCCTAAGAAGAATAAGCATAAGAGAAAGAAGGTTAAGCTGGCTGTCCTAAAATACTATAAGGTGGATGAGAATGGAAAATTAGTCTCCTTTGTCTGGAGTGTTCTTCAGATCAATGTGGTGCTAATGTTTTTATGGCCAGCAACTTTGATAGACATTATTGTGGCAAATGTTGTCTAACTTACTGCTTCAATAAACCAGAAACAAGTAATTGTATATGAGTTAATAAAAGATATGAACTAAAAAAAAAGAATAAAGGAGAAAAAATATATGATCATCCAGATAGATGCAGAAATGGTGTTTGATAAAATATCCTTTCATGATAAAAATTATTAGCAAATTTGGAATAGAAAGGAACTGATAAAGTATGCCTTTCCAAAACCTATGTCAAATATCATGTTTAATAATGAAAACTGGAGGCATTTTTGTTAAAATCACAAACAAGAAAAAGATGAGTTCTATTATTGTTTCTATTCGGTGTCTAACCAATGGAATAAACTAAGATAAATGAGTGAGAATGTAAGTTCAGAAGGGAAGAGATGGTAATTTTTTTCAGATAAGATTATCTATACAGTAAATCAAATAATATCTACAGCTAAAGTTGTAGAATTAATAACAGAGTTCATCAAGACATCTAGATACAACATCTATATTTTAAAAATCATCAGTAATAATCAAATAAAAATGTCAAGATTCTATTCACAATAGCCACAAAGATATATGATACTTAGGGATATGCCTAACAAATGATGTGCAGAACCTTTAATGTAAGAACTGAAAAACATATCTGAAGGACTTAAGACACAAATAGACTGATATTCATGTTATTGAAGGAAAGAGCCAATATTATAAAGCTAGCAATTCTTCCTAAATTAATCCGTAAACTGCAATAGAAATCTCAACAGGCTTTAAAAAAAAAAAGAATTTGACAAGTTGATTTTTTTTTTCCTGAGATGGGGGTCTTGCTATATTGCCCAGGCCTCAAACTCCTGGCCTCAAGAGATCCTCCCACCTCAGCCTTCCAACAAGCTAGGACTACAGATGCACACCATTGCACCTGGCTTGACAAGTTGATTCTAAAATTCATGTGAAATAATAAAAGCCAAGAACAGCCAAGATCATTCTGAAGGACAAGTTTGGGGGACTTGTCCTAGTTGGCATCAAGTCTTATGTAATGTTATAATAAATTTTTAAAAGAGCAGTATTGACTCAGAAAAAGGAAAGAAAAAAGAGAGAAACAGAACAAGCAAGAGAGAAAGAGAAAGCGAGAGAGAAATGGATGAATAGAACAGAATAGAGAGCCCAGGAGTGGACACGTGCATATTGGAAATGTGATAAATGTGTGTAAAAATTAGATCCTCACCTACAGCAATCAGAAAAATAAATTCTAAGAGGATTAATGCCACAAATTTTAACAGTAAAACCTCTAAAAGGAAATATAGGAGAGTATCTTTATGACCTCAGTGTGGTGAAGAATTTCTTTATTAAGACCAAAAAATGTAAACTTAAAAAAATAGATTATGAGATTTACAGTGCTAAAACTAAAAACTTTAACAAAAGGCATCAGAGTAGTTACAGTAACTACTCTGAGAATGGTGGGAGCAAAGTGCTTTGACAACTGCAGAGTTTGCAGTCACTGAGTGGGTTCTTGAAGAATGAGCAAAAATATGTGGGGGAAGACGGTCCAGATTGTTACCATATTTGCATGTGAAAAACTGTTTCTAATACTTCGACTTAGGGTTTCTGGACCTTAGCGCTATTGCCATTGAGGGCCAGGTACTTCTTTGTTAAGGGGGGCTGCCCTGTGCATTGTACTGTGATGAACAGAATCCCTGCCCTCTAGGCGCTAGATGCCATAGGCAGCTTCCCTCCCCTTGTCTTCAAGCATTGCCAAATGTCCCCTTGGGGGGCAAGATTTTCTCCCTCAACCCTTGTTATGAACCACTGCTTTAACTGATGCTGTTGTTTCTGTTGTTCTATTTCATTTACTTTTTTCCCTCGAATCTCTGTGCATTGTTCAGTTGGAGAAATACTTTTTTAAAAAAAATTCACATTGCATTGTATCTCAGTTTCCCTTTATTTCACTTTATACCTGATTGGGCTAAACTGAGTTCCTGTCTTGTACTGCTCTTAAGTCTTACCCCTTATTTGTTTATCTGTTCTCCCAGACTAAGGGACTCAGCCTTGGCCTCGTGACCACGAGTTCAGATGCATTATTACCGCTCCTCTCTGTTTTTATCCAGCCCACCTTTCAGAACATATTTCTCAATTATTTTCCAATTTTTAAAATTTTATTTTGTCTCATGTTTTGTTCTTCACAGGCTGGAAGAGGCTATTTATTCTGCCTCTGTTGCTTTAGGCAGAAAGCAATAGCTTATAGCCAAAGTACTGCCGTAAAACCTTCCCCACTAGGAATGAGCCCCTTTCCCTGGCCCGGGATATTTCTCTCTGAACTTCTGCTTCTCCCACACTACTGGGCCAGGGACAAAATGGCCATATTTAATATGCAAACGCTGCAGGTGCCCCCTCTAATGGCAGCTATCCCAGCAGAAAAGCCCTTCTTAGCCCCATTAAATGGTTTGGTTTCTTTCCTTCTCACTATGTGTGGATTACTTATGCGCTTCCAAAATCCTTATGAAAACACTTCATCATGGTAACAAAAAAGTCAACGCAGTTGATCATTTTGGCAAGTTCTATAGGCCCACTTTTTTTTTGGAGACAGAGTCTTGCTCTAGCTAGAGTGCAATGGCATCATCATAGCTCAGTGCAACCTCAAACTTCTGGGCTCAAGCAATCCTCCTGCCTCAGCCTCCTGAGTAGCTGGGAGTACAGGGATGCACCCCCATGTCTGGCTAATTTTTCTATTTTTTTGTAGAGACAGGGTCTTTCTCTTGTTCAGTCTGGTCTTGAAGTCCTGACCTCAAACGATCCTCCTGCCTCAGCCTCCCAGCGTGCTAGATTATAGGCATGAGCCACGGCGCCCAGGTTAGGCCCACTTTTAAATTCCAAATATTCAAAGATTTTTAACTTTTAAAAAAGAATCAGTGCTTAAAGAAATGGGAGACCTCTGTGAATGTGGTCTGCAAATTTTCTTATTTAATTAATATTGACAGAGATGAGATGGGAGAAAACACAAAGGAGGTGGGCAACTGCATGCTTTTCTTTCTTTCTACTAACATATGTGTTACTGAACCCAGGCCTTCAGAACTCTGGTGTCAAAACAAGAGCAATCTACTCATTTTTAGGTCAGTGGTTCTCAAACTTTAGCATGCATCAGGATCACCTGGAGGGCTTGCTGAAACACAGTTTTAACTGGGCCCCAGCCTCAATGTTTCTGATTCAGTAGGTGCTATGGACTGAATATGTGCCCCCCCCCCAATTCATACATTGAAGCCTCAATCCCCAATGTCACAGTATTTGGTGATAAGGCTTGTAGGGAGGTAATTAGGTCAAATGAGGTCATAAGGGTGGGACCCGAATCTCATAGTACTCCTGTCTTTGCAAAATGAGGAAGAGACACGAATGGACTCTCTCTCCAAGTGCACACGTTAGAAAGGCCATATGAGGCCACAACGAGAAGGAGGCTGTCTACAAGCCAGGAAGAGAGGCCTCACCAGAAACCATCCTTGGTGGCACCTTGATCTTGGACTGTTAGCCTCCAGAACTGTGAGAAAATTAATTTTTGTTCTTTAAGCCCCCAAGTGTGTGGTGTTCTGTTATGACAGCCCAAGCTGACAGATACAGTCGATCTGGAGTGGAGTCAGAGAATTTCTATTTGTAATACATTCCCAGGTGCTGCTGCTGGCTGGTCCAGGGGCCATACTTTGAGAACCACTGCCTCAGGGCTTGCTGGCCATCAGCTGCTTGGTAGACTTTTGTTGTGATCTAGATGTCTTTTTAAATATCCTCTTTTATTTTATCCCTTTGGAGTCTAAATGCTGATCTTGGGCTTAAGAACCAACAGAACCTGCTGTGTGCTCCCATGCCCTGGTCCTGGAAAAATGTCCTGTCTCCTACCTCTTCCCTCCTGGATGCTGGGAGAAAAGCCCATAGAATTTTCATGTCAGGTTGTTAAGATACAGTGTTACCAATGAAAGCATCAGAGATTACTATTGTATCTTTTTTCCAATTTTCAGTAGAGAATTTGGGCTTCTCGTTTGGACATGCGCCAGAGGTAATGTTTAAATTATGTAAAATTACACACACACACTCACACACACACACACACACACACGTGGGCACACACATGCACATTTTGACAATGGAACAGAAAAATGCTGCTCAGGTCTGGAATGGAGTTCCAGGATATTGTATCATAATTCATACCTGATTTTTTTGTCTGGTTTTATTTCTGACTTGTAGTTTGGATTTGACTCCATCAAATATTAATCAATGCTTCCATTTAAACTCTGCCATCTCTGGTACTCACCTCTACTTGGTGACCAGCTTTATCCACACCTTGCTTTTTGATCTCTCACAATCTTACAGGAAAAAGAAAAGGAGTTAAGTTTGACAAAAGAAAAGGAATTATGGGCTTCGGGATGTGTTGTACTTAAGCCTTTCCCAGACAGGCTGACAGGATGAATTGCTTAAATACGCTGGGCCTCCTGACCTTATGCCACCAAAACAGTATTTTCACGGATATTTTAAACAATTTGAAGACACAGGCCTGGGTTCAATAACACCTGTGTTAGTAGAAAGAAAGGAAAATATGCAGTCGCCTACCTCCTTTGTGTTTTCTCCCATCTCATCTCTGTCAATGTTAATTAAATAAGAATACATGTAGGTCACTTTCAAAGAAGTCTCCCATTTCTTTACAAACTGATTCTTTTTTAAAAGTTAAAAGTCTTTTTAAACTTTTTAAGCTTCTTTTTAAAGTCTGTTTTTTTTCCCTTTTCCTTTTTTTAAAAGATGAATTAGAGCCTTCCTCTCAGTGGCAGGAATAGGTGGTCATTAGTCTCCCTCTAACCGAACAATTCCTTTAACAGGGAAACCTCCAAGAAAATAGGTACCAATGTTTTCTTCAATTTGTTATTATTGAAATCCTCCTCCGAAGTTCAATTCTCCTTCTGAAAGACTGTCCAAGCAAATACCACACGACTTCTCTTATATGCGGAACCAAAAAGGCCAAAGTCATGCAAGTAGAGGGTAAAATGGTGGTTTCCCTCCGATGGCTGGTGGGACACGAGCTGGGGGAAGGGGAGATGCTGTTCAGAGGGTGCAGAGTTAGGAGGAATAAGTTCCAGTGATCTAGTGCACAGCATGGTGACTGTGTTAATAACAGCTAATAATAATATATTGCATATTTCAAAATTGGTAAAAGAGTAGATGATAAATATTCTTACCACAAAGAAATGATAAATATGTGAGGTGAAGAATATGTTAATCAGTTAATTAGTTCACAGTGTAGACATATATCATGACATCACCTTCTACCCCATAAATATACATAATTATTTGTCAATTAAAAATAAAATAAAATTTAAAAAATAAATAAAAGACTGTCTTAGGAGTCAATAGATTCAAACTGATGTTCTTTTATGAAAATATCTGGACTAATAATACTTAGAAAAACCCAGGGGGAAGAAAATCTCAATGTCTGTTTGAAAACACCCAAAAACTTTTAGATAATGTTCTCCTGAGCGCAGTGGAAGACATAGCATAAGTGAGATTTCAGCCAGCATTCTAAATCTCTTAGAGGAAACTTCCGCTGAGCTCTCTGACAGAATGACCACTCTCTCTAGTCCTGCCCCGCCTGGGTGTTCCTCCTGTTGTTCCTTCACACCATCCCTTCTGTCTTTGTTTTTCTTTCCCAAACTCCTCTTCCTCCTCATCTTCTTGCCCACAACCCTTGTTTCTGTTCTAAGTCATCCAGAAACCCCCTGGAGATAAGCTAACAATAATGTGTGTCTTCCAAAGGGAAGGATATGCAATAAGGAAAGAAAAGGAAAAAGTTTGGAGTATGTACAGGGATTGCAATAATCCAAAAGTGTAAACAACCCAGATTTCCAGCAACAGATGAATGGATAAACAAAATGCAGTATATTCACACATGTAATATTACTTAGCCATGAAAAGGAACGAAGCACTGACACATGTCATCATGTGGATGAACCTTAAAAACATTATGCTAAGTACAAGAAGCCAGACACAAAAGGTTGCATATTTTATGATCCCAGTTACAATAAATATCCAGAATAGATAAATCCGTACTGACAGAATAAAGATTGGGGTTGTCAGGGATGGGAGAGTAGGAGGAATAGGAGGTGGCTGCTTAATGGGTATAGGTTCTACTTGGGAGAGCTGGAAAGATTTGGAACTAGACAGAAGTGGTGGTTGGGCAGCATTGTGAATGTATCAAATGCCACTGAATTGCTCCCTGTAAAATGATTAATTTTATGTTCTATGAATTTTACCTTGATAAATTTAAAATTTATTTTTTAATAAAGTTTTTGAAGGAAGGGAAAAAAATTTTAAAGGAAGAGAAAGATGCATCAAAATTTCCAACTCCAATTCTCTTAGATTGTATAACCTTCGCATCTGTCTTTCTCTTTAATTGTATCCCCAAGAAAGTTTTACATTTAATTTAGATACTAAGCCCCAAGGAATGGTCCTGGGTTGACCTCCAAATCTTGTTAAGTATTGTATCAGTCTTCAATAAAATAGCCTTAATAACAATGGGAATAATAAAGTCGTCCTATGAGTCAGTGATAGAACTGGGAATGGATCCCAAGGAGCATTACCTTTTAGTCTCTTCTAAATTCTGTTGATATCTCTCCATGTCCCCGAAACTCCTGACATAATGGAAGATGACTTGTCAAATGATGTCATCCACCCAACCAGGAGAAAGAGCACAGAGGAGCCTTGAACACAGGTTACAGATCGCCATGTCCTCTGGAGGCTGCTGCATTCAGATTCAATTTTGCCCTTGGCAAAATTGTGAAGCAACATGAAATTTGTGTCTTAATCTTTTCTGTATCTTTTGACCTTCTCTGGGACCCTCCCCTCTATCTTTTAGGTACCTAGAGAAAGCTTTCACACCCTCATGTCTCCTTTTATTCTTCCATCTACACCAATATTTAGAAAGCTGACGTCGTTGCTCCCTGAGAGTGAATTTTGCATAAGAGTCTCTAAAAAATTTAGTTGGAGCTATCTCCACTTTGGCATCGGCCCCAGACCCATTTTTACAGGGTTGCTGGGTGTTCTCAGGATCTCAGTCCATGCAGGGATCTGCATGATGTGTTTCAGGAAGAGGCACGTGGGAGCAGTTCACTGTGGCTGGTCACTGTCAAGTCTGATGTCTAGGATCACCAAGGAGAAGCAGTGAAATACAGTCAGGGTAGTCTAGCAAGTAAACCGCCTAAATAGATCAAATTGTAGAAGAATATAAGTATATGAAAGTGATTAAGATTCTAGCTTTAACTTTGCCCAGAGGCAAATTGCTGGTTTCTACACCTAAAAGGATCAAAGAACCAGTTGACTCAATGGTCCGATTTGGACTAGATCTGTTTTAACTCAGAAACAGTGGGTTGTTTCTATATTCTTCTTCCCACATCACACAGTATCCTTCTATAATGTGTACCCACATTATCCCTGCTTATCAAGATCACAAAGACAGGCCACCAGGTGATGGAGAGTTAACTAAAATATAATCAGAAAAATGGGCCAGCTGTGGTGGCTCACATCTGTAATCCCAGCACTTTGGGAGACAGAGGTGGGAGGATCGCTTGAGGCCAGGAGTTGGAGACCAGCCTGGGCAACATAGCAAGACCTTGTCTCTACAAAAAAATAAAAATGAAAAAATACTAAAAAAGAAGAAAAACATATCTCAGTACGGGCAAATAATCCAGGTTTAGCACCTCGCTTTGTTGGCCCAATCTCTTTTTGCAACTTCAAAAACATTAATTATTACCCAGTTTCAAGGAAGTCTACCCCATTTCCAAGCTATTTGTTATTACCATGCACCTAAGGGAGTCCCCACTCTCTAGGAACACAAAGTGTTATCAATGTCAGATGATCCAATTATCGAGTGGCTGTTAAATGCTGGTCAGCTGAAGATGTCCTTGAAACTTTGTCTGCTATTGGGCGCCTCTCTTGGATCTCAGACTGTATTCCTATGTATCAGGTACCAACCTTGTGCCAAAGAAGAGGAAGTTTGAGCAAAAAATATTCAGGCCTGTATGTTACTCCGAATTTTCTTGTGTTTTAAATGCAAATGAATAAAATCTGCAAGAAATGTTGGCAAAGTAATTGTGCAAATATATCTGCCAGAGGTCTTTTGGAATCCTCACCCTTTCAATGAGAGTTATAGACACTCTTCTACATCTTTTTCTAACAAAATGGTTTGCTGAATTTTCATTGGATATTTGGCATTGATTTTTTTTTTTAGGTCTTTGGGGGTAGGGAAGACATGTTTTCCCCTTCTTATTTTCAATATTTATTTTTCCATTTGAAGTTCAATCTTTTGGGGGAAGTTCCTTGGTCTGTGTCTGGGAAAATTACTTTTGGGGCTGATGCCAAAATTCTTGGTGACTTTGAAGTCCAGACAGCACCAAACTAAACATGGTCATAACCTTTCTGCTGCTATTTGTGTAAGTGTCAGTTGCATTCAGGGCCTCTGGGCAGGCCCTGGGAATCTTTGGAAATTAGATTGATCCCAGCAAGTAAATTAACTCAACAATACTGCACAGATAAAATCAACAGGATTTTGATTACTCTGGCATGAACATTTGTAAATATACTTTTACAATTCCAAAATAGCATGGCCTAAAGAGGTGAAGCAAGTCTTTATTTTAAAATCTTGTATCAACATCATTTCAGAGGGTTTTAGGGGTCAGACTGAGGAATAAATGTTTTGGGCAAATAAATTTTGTGGAGTTTTTTGTAAGGCTAATTTATACCTTACAAAATTGCCAAGGGGTACAGTGGGACTGATACTTGAGGATGGTACTTGGGGGAAGTTCAGCTCCTCTTCCAGGTCCCTAAAACATGTCTTTGAGAATTTGTTGAGAAAATTTATCCATGACATTGGTAATGGAAAAAATATTGAATGTACCACCCTTGTCTCACTAGGGGTTGTCTTGGAGACTGGCTGCCACACCTAGATTTCATGTTCTTTTGGACCAGGTAGAATCTTGGGGGAGCTAGTGTGGCTTCTTTGTGGACTACAGTCTTGCCTGCTTCCTAGGGACTATCCCTAGCGATATCTCCCTGGCTGGCTGACTGCCTTATTTCCAAGCCTTTGAAAAGTTCTCCTATGACTGGACTCCAACCTTAAAACTCCCTGGAATCAGAACATGACAGAGTTTGAAAGGTCAACAGTGGTCAAGTTCTCAACTTTTTGTATTAAGGAACTATCATTATTTACAAGGTAAATCTAAGATAGTTCTTAGGAAAGTTACCTATGATAATCTATAACCTATAGATCAAACTGAGGGGCTCTGGACATTTCCCTTAGTGACCTGGGCTACTAAGATTCAGAAGACTGAGAGTTTAAGAGTTACCCTTGTACTCCTTTCCTCCTTATTTTAAGGCTTTGCTATCTGCAATACTGCTCACTCTCCATATGTAATTGTATGAATGAATGAACAGAGAATCAGTGTTGAATATGGAGATGGGAAGACTGCTGATGGTCTTTGATGCCCGCAGTGGAGAGCAGGTGAAGCACTAGAGGAGGAGGTGAATCTCCTCCTGCTAATTTGGCAGGAATGTTGCTCATGCCAGTATATTGGAGAAATAAGTGGACCAAACCTCTTATACTCATATCCCCCCTTCTTCAGGCTCTCACTGTCAAATTTCCAAACCATCTGTCTTCTCAACAAAGGGTCTGTGGGATTCCCTGTTCCTTGCTCCCAGTGACTGTTCATGTGTGCATAACTTCCGGCAAGGTCAACTGAGCAGAAACAGAAGTCACTTCTTTAGGCTTGAACCAATAGTAAGTAAAAAATTAAAAGGTAAACAACTGTATTTTTCAAGGGGGGTGGGACTATATAGCAAAGTCTCAGAATTAAGATAGGCCTTTGAAGTTTTATTTTTTAAAAATGATATTTGATTTATTTTCAGCCCTTTCTCCTACACCTTGTAATTATACATGTTAACGCTGTACCAAATGCTGACATACTGGCTCACCTCATAGAAAAATGACAGCCCTCTCTTTGTGGCTCTAATCTACTGACTAAGGACACTACCTACATATATTCTAGTTGGGCCAATCCCAGAGAAGTTTAAGACAGTGTTGTTCTGGGGGAAGAGCAGTAAAATCGCTAGCATGGAAGATTTATACCTGGAATTTGTTAAACTTGTTTCCCCTTCAATATCTAAGGCTATACAGATATTTTTCACCATGTTTTGCTGGCATCTCCCCATAGGTTTGGACACAGGCCAGAGGTAACCCCTCATAAAGAATGTTGAAAATATGACTTGAAATAGTGCAGACTTGCATCATATTTAGCTGTTTGGCAAAGTGTCTTGAAAAACGTGAGCGCTTGAAGATTTCAAACTTGGCTATAATAGGATCTTCTGTTTCCAGGAACACTGTCAGACTTTTGGTGGTGTTGTCCTGCTTAAATTATACCAGATACTAGCAATATTTCTAAGAGTTTTTCCTAAAGTGGGGTGTGAGAACTCTTGGTCATGGGTGCCCACGTGTGTGTGTGTGTGTGTGTGTGTGTGTGTGTGTATGTATGTGAGAAAGAGACAGAGGGACAGAGAGAAAGAGACAGAGAGACTTAGAGGCTGAGACAGAGTGGGTTGATTGAAGCTTCTGAAGGAATTTGTAGAAGCAATTAACACTATTGTCAGAGCATTAAAAATTGGAGTAGAAGAATTAGGTTGAGGTTGGTTGAAATGTCAGGGAAGGTTGTAGAAATGAAAAGCAGTCATGGATATCCAGAGGTTAAGAAATATTGTCATAGGATAAAGGAGAGGAAACATTCTTGTTAAAAACAATAGAGGTCTTAGACAATCTGCTTGATGGTCTGACAGCAGGAAATAGAATGTACATTTCCCAGGAGACAGGCCACTGGCTTAGTATGGAAGGGGCCCCTGCAGGTGCATCCCGAGGAGGTGTTCATGTGGCCTTGGGCCATGACACTCAGCCCCTGCTTCAGCCAACTGGAAGGAGTTTCTTTGCAGCAGAGGGTGCAATGTGCTCTCAGTGCATGACTTGTAGATTTTCTCTAACCCAGGCAAAACACAAGAAAGCCCCAAGAAACCCAGATGAGATGATTAAGCTGAGTCACATTCATGACAGGCTTGAGGAATGAACAAACAAAAGCTAAACAAAGGGGGCAGATCCAGGACGTATGATGGAACTGTCATTGTGAGCCGTGGATGCTGTCAAAGTACTAGTAATGACACAGAGGGCAATGCTTGCCTCATCCCAGATGCAAAAAGACAGCACGCAAAGGCATAAACTCTTGTATTATTACGTACCTACTACATGAATATCCTGCTTATCCTTCCATAGGGCTTTAAGGACTTCACAGAAGTAAATATGTCACGAAAAGATGTGAAATGACGAGTGCCTGATTTATCCGCCATCTTGCACCAAAGGCCCTATTCGCTGAGCCTTCCTCACTGAAGACAGTGAGACTTGAAAAATGTGAATAGTTCTCTCTCTGCTACTCACACAAATTGGTGCTCCTGGGGTAGTGAGTGACTAAATGATGGGAAAACCTGAAAATTTTATAATACTATGATTTTAAGGGTAGACGAAGTAAAGATTTTAGAAGAGGAAAAATCATTCAGAGGAGATTTCCTGGGCTGGTCTGCTTTAGAGGGTGGCTCCTTTGCCCCCCAGATATCTTCCCCTAGTGTACCCTAAATGTGTTGGTTTAGTAAAAATCACAATGATGGGAGATTGTTTGGGATAAGGTGAGTCTCCTGGGGGAACTTGCAGCAAGCTATTAATCATTCACACATTAGCATGAATCGGTTTATGCAGATTGCATTTCTCCTGTGATAGCTGATGTTGGTTGTACTGAGGCAATGGACTTTTGATTTGAAAGCAACTAGGAGCAATTTAGTGACTGTGGAGTGTGGAGCATTTTGAAGGGACGAGACAGCCTGGGTGACATCCTGCAGTAGGAACCAGAGAGCAGCTAGAGAACACTGGAGACTAAGAATTGAGGGAGGATGCCAAAAAGAAGAGCCCCGAGAAACTTCTCCAGGCCATGATGGACTTGGGCTATAAAGATAATAGTAAGGTCTGAGGGTGAGTTTCCTAAGCTTGTACTTGGAGTAGAAGCAAGTGTTAAGATTAAAAAAAAAAAAGAAAGAAAGAAAGAAAAAAAAAGAAAAAAAGTTTACTTCAGGAAAAATAGATTTAGAAGTTTCTTTGCTGCTGGACTTCTCTGAACCTGTAATATGCTAATGAGCATCGTGAATATGCAAAAGGAGACTGCAGCATATGGTGGGCGTGTAACAAGTTGATTTTATCAAACATTTGAAGAGTGTCTCAGGGGACTAGGGTTCAGCAGGATACATTTTGGGGGACTAAACTTCTTGCTTATTCAAAACAAGATCAAAAATTTGGGGCAGTATTTTCACCTCTGAACCCGGAAAAGGTGTTAGGTTGGGCCATCTGTTTTCTTTCTAATTCTGGAATCCACAGCCCATGAGAAATGTGAGCAGGTGCCATCCAAATGAAGAGTGATGGAGTGGAAGGATGTAGAAATGGCAGCGAAGGCAAAATTCAGTCATTATGAAATCTTTTCATTGTCAATCTCACTCTAAAAAACAGGAAAGGAATGCATTTCCTCCCTCACTCTTCTTATTCTACTGCTCGCTCTCCTGAGGCCACAGCTCGGAGTGCCCCGTGCTCCAGTTACTAACTTGTCCTCTCCACTGAAAGTGCTCAGACCTGCCCAGCATAGCCCTCGACTCTGTCCCTTCCCTCTGACTCTTAACACTGTTCCCTACTCTCGCACCTGTCTCCTGTCGTAGGGCCCTGAGTGGTCTTCCCATGTCGCTCCAGCCCCCTCTAGTCCACTCTCCACACTGCAGTGACAGTTTCAAACACATCTCATCACGTCACCCACCCAGCACCCCCACTCCACTGTGCCCAATTGAATGTCTTCTCATTTTTCTCACAGTATGGTCAAGATTCTTCTATTGTCCCTCACCTGCCTCTCCTGCCTCATCTTGTCCACGCTGTCCCTTGCTCCTTGCACTCCAGCCATACTGGCCTCCTTCAATCCCTGAGACTCTGCTACCACCCACCACAGGGCCTTGGCACATGCTGCCTTTGCCATTCTCTAGCTCTCAGCTCAATCTCATTTCCTCGGGAATACTTCTCTGAGCTCCCTGGCTGGGTCAAATCCTCCTATAACAAGTCCTCATGGTACCACGTACTCTTCTCTTTGCTTACTGCAGTTGCATTTTCTATTTATTTCTGTAATTGTGTGATTAATGTTTGTCTTCCACAGTAGACTAGCGGGTATATGCTCCATGAGGACATACTGTCTCTGCCCATCACTGCAAGCCAGCTGCTTAGTGTGGTGCCTGTGTATGGGATACCCTTAATAAATAGGAGGAAAACAATCTGATAATATTATTTTATTTCACAGCACAAGTCATTGATTTGACCTAAATCACCTTATAGCAGAGGTTCCCACCAAAAGTCTATGGCATATATACACTTCCAGAAAATGCACATAAATTTTTATGCGGCACATTTTTCCATATCTTTCAGCGTATTTTTAGGGGGGGGTCTATAAACAGCTTTCCTTCCATCCAAAAAGTTACCGACAGTGGTCTTAGAGTAATTTGGATTTTCAAAAGAATTACCTCTTACCTAAATGAATCTTAAATATAATAACTCATACGTGTCAAGCAAACACAAGACAAGGAGAAACCAAGGCCAAGTCTGGCTGACTGGGCTTGAAAAGATACAAGGAGACACTCAGTTTATTATTTACATACAGAGTGAAAGGAAGATTTGCCAAAGTGCCAGTTTCCCGTGGTCCTTATCCTACACATAGAAGAGCATGCCACCAAAACAAAAGAAGCGATGGCCCCAGCTCGGGTTGTGAGATACCTGATGCTAGACAGCAGCTACGTGGGTTCATAGTCTGTCGCTCTGCTCCAAGCTTTGTACCTCTTCAGAACCTGGGAGATGATGAGAAATTGCCTTGAAACAGCCTCCCAGAGGAGGCAGGCAGGGAGTGGGCGAGGGGCCCCCCTGGGAGGACCTAAGGTGTTCTGCCCAGACACGGAAGAGCTTCAGGTCAAACCTCGCCTGCGTGGTTGTACGTGGACATGTGCAAGGTGTCCAGGGCACCAGGCAGGAGCTGTTTCCTTACAGTCCATTCAAAACAGAGAGTGACTATTTCCGGACAGACTGAGAGAAGATCATTTTGGCCAGTGGAGCCATTCAGTGTGCAAGCAGAACATTTCTAACTGCGATTTCTCCCCTCGTTTCAACTGTCTGAAACTCTCCCTGCTTTTCAATCCTCTAAACACTTAACGTCTCTAAAAACTCAAACACTTTTTGCCCGATAATGGTTCACATTGCAGGTAGCAGAGGGCCAGAGATACCTAGTTGTAAGAATAAAAATGATCTGAGTCCAGGGCTGGTATTTTTAGGGAGAACTGTGTGGATGCGTTCTGCGTTTCTAACAATTGCTTTAAAATGGACTTTTTAAAAGTGGAGAATTGTTTGTATTTAAGAGACAGTCTTGGGATAGTGGAAGGCTGGTTTTGCTGCCGAGAATGTGTGCTGCTGATGATTCATGGTCCATGGATGAGAATCCCTCCCCCTCCCTGCCTTGTCTGTAACAAGGCCTCTGGTGAAGCAGAGGAGACTTGCTCAAGCTCCTGGAGGAAGTAAGGGAAACTCCCAGGTGTTGGGAGAGCATGCAAATTGAGTTCTCTTACAGTCAGTGGACTTAGCCTCAGGTTATAAACAACCCACATTCCGGTTTTAATAAGCTTGAGGGCTGGTACTTCTTAGTAATGAGCAGACTTTAAAGGAAATGAAACCAAGCCATGAGTTTTAGTTCATTTGTTGTATAGCAGAAGGCACCCCGATTAGTGATCGGAATAGCGGTAGGTAATGTCTTGGAACCAAGTGACAAGGTAGAAAAAGGATTTGGGAATCAGAGGAGTTCTCTAGCCTACTTTTTAGCTGATAGAAGTTTCGGTCTCCCTCTTCACAGAACCATGTGTGGGCCCTTATCTAATCAAGAAATAGGTGATTGGCTGTTCAGAGCAAGGCCATCTCTGAGTAGCCTTAAGTAAGATCCTCCTTTATCAGAGAGACTGTTTTATGTTTAAAGCCATTGATAATGTTATCATCAACAAACCTGGGAGTATTATTTTTTTGAACATTCACCAGGAGAGAATGTTTTGGGGCGAACTCACCAGACATCTTCTAGCTGGAATAAATGCCCGTGCATTTCCAAGCAAATGCTCCATGTCTTCCACATTTAACTGTATACAGAAGAAACAGTAAATGTCATGAATCCTTAAATTTTCTTGGGTAATAGGTAAATGGCAAAAAGAATTGGCTTGTGATTGAAGGAGAACCCAAAGCCCAGACTTGCTGTTTTGCTGCAGGCAGTGTAACCACATGGGTGCATGCAGGTGAAGGGCCTGATCACCAAGGAACAAGTCAAGTTGAACCATGCCAGGAAGCTTGATGCCCATGCGGAGGAACCCTGGGCTTCCTGAAGGTCACTGCCTGGTAGGCATCCTTGGAGTCACAGTGAGGGACAATCTCAACAATGATTTGGGTGACTGATGGGGAATCACTGGATATGAAACCAAAGGATGTGGAAAAACCCAGGAATGATGACATGAATTGGAAACTCAAGCCCTGGGTTCTTAAATCTTTCTCAGACATGACCTTGACTTTTTGTTTTGTTTTGTTTTTCACCTGTGAAACAGTAATAGAATTCTGTGCTGACTTTTCAAAGATGACAGTAAGGGCTGACGAAGTAAAGAATGTAAATCATTTTTGCAAATATAAAACTCCGGTATAAATAAAGGATACATAGTATTCATTGACCCTGTATAGCCTATGAACAGAATTAATGTGGATGCCAAAAGCTATTATACTTAAATGGTTAAAAATGAGTAGAATTTCCTCTCTGTTTAGATTTGAATTTAAACCTGGGGATTTATGTGAGAAAACACTTGACTGGGCATGAACAAGGACAATTATTTGAAGAGAAAAACATGATTTTGAAATTCACGCCCAGCACCAGTGCTCCAAAGTGCATGTTGGGTTTCAGAGAACATTGTCTGGTCTCCAGGGAGTACAAATTCAGAGATTTCCTTTGCTACTTATCTATAGTATGAGGCAGAAATAAAACACAGTTGACTGTTTCCCTCAGATCTCAGGGATGTTGTTAGCAATCTTGCCAATAGAAGGAAACTAATGGAAAAAATCCCTCTGCTTCCATTTAAAAATGTCGCCCTACTGAAGTGAAAATCTATAATAATGCTCTTCCTTCAATACAGTTCTACATCCGAGCTGGCAAAGGATGTCTTCCAATTTCCCTCCGTTCTGTTTAAGCATCCCAATTCCAATGCCTAATGGACTGACAGCACCTCCGTATTATGTGTACACAGAGTGAAGCCCGAGTTAAGTCCGAGAGCCTGAGTCACTCACTGCCCGTGCAGGCGGCAGAGATGGGTCTGCAGCCAGGAATGAGCTGGAAGAGCAGAGGTCCGACTCCCGCTGTGATTTGGCTCAAGGGTTTTGCATTCCCATTCCAATTCAGGTTCCATCACGTTCAGTGACTCATGAATGGGGCACAAATGAGTATTACATGGATATTGTAGTTATCTGAAGAAAAGGAACTCAAGAAAGCAGACAGCAAAGTGGATGGGGCACATCAGAGGTGGGAAAATCACGCCAGGCTGGGCTATGCATTTCCAAACCCGAGTGGGGAGATGCCAACCTCGCTGCAGTGCTTTCGATCAAAAGGAGGAAAAAGCACAGGCCAGCTGGGTGAGCACAGAGAGAAGTGTGCACCCCCGCTGTATCCCAGCATTTCCAGAGAGGGGGAGTGGAGCAGTGGGACAGCCACCACCCCGTGAGGGGCAACAAGCAGCACTGGGCAATACTGAGCCTATTCGGGAGGTGAGGGCTGAGGGGTAGGCCGGGGAAGGGAGTCCACCACTTGTCCTTAGAGAATGGTCTTCTCAGTCCCAATTTTAGAGCTAATGTGTGTAGGTAGTCGGCTTTTTAAAACTTTTAAAAATTGAGGTGTGACTTATATACAATAAAGGCCCATGTGGCAAAACCTGATAAATGTTTGCATACGCATATACCTGTGCAAACAACCGTTTTCCTTCACCCCAGACTCCTTCATCCCCTTTCCCAATTAATAACACCACTCAGAGGCAACCACTTCCTGATTCCTATCATCACGGATTAATTTTGCTGGTTCTTGAGCTTCATATAAATGGAACCTTAACAATAGATACTCATTGTGTCTCCCCTTTTCGCTCAACATTATTTATTTGAAATATGTCCTATATGTCCTTGTTGTTGAATGCATCAGTAAGTAGCCATTTGAAGGGCACACTTTTCCCTTCCATCGGTACTTACTTTGCTTTCACTGAGGTTGACGTTAAGAGGATAGATGTCATCATATGTACGTTCTAGACTAAAAGAGAAGTTTTGTTTAAAAAATATCTAACAGCATGCTTCTTAGGGACATAATAATCCTGAGTCATGCCACAGCAGCTAAGCAAACATCTTTTCATTGCATAATTTTGTTTTGTTTTTTGAGATGGGGTCTTGCTCTGTTGCCCAGGCTAGAGTGCAGTGGTGGGATCATAGCTCACTGCAGCCTTGAACTCTTGGGCTCAAGCCATCCTCCCACCTCTCGTTGCATAGTTTTTACTGTGGGTGCTTCTCTGCTTTCTACTGTGGCATAAGCCCTTCCTCCAGCCTTGCGAAGGTGGCCTTTTGTTCTCAAAGAGCCTCAGAACTGCTATTGGCTAAATCACAGGGTGGTTAAGGCTATGATTGAAATTTAGGAGACAGCATTCAATGTCACCTTTGATGATCTAAAATTGCACGCAAGGTAAACCAGAGCTCCTCCATAATAGACAGCACACAGAGAATAATTTTTGGATTGTGCTCTCACAGGGTCTAGCTGCAGTTGACTGATGTTATTAAACTTTAAGGACCCCTCTGAGAAGGATGTTTGCTCTAAATAGCAGTGTTCTCAGGGAGATTGTGACCTGGTGATCTCACCCAATTGAATCTCTTTCATTTTATATAGAATCTGAAGCTCCTCATTATGGAGCTGACCAAGAATAGCAGTGCAGTTTTTTTCCTTTTCTGCTTTAGCACTTTCCAGGGGACCAGGGGCTCAGCTTCCTGAATATAACCAGGGCATGAGCTTATGGAAATGACACGAGAAGAAGGATGCACAGGGTGAAGTTTGCAGATCCTGCACCATGAGCAGTGCTGCGTCGCTGAGCAAGTTGCACCAAGGGTCCCCTTACATTTGGTAACTGTAAAATAAACAGACCTTTTGCATACCCCTGCCTGCACAGACCAGCAGCCCCCAGGAACCTATTAGTCCTCAGCTAAGGTGACAGCATCTATGTGCTCCTTTGACAGTGAACACTCAAGCCTGTGGCTTTGAGGACCCTGGGGAGAGGAAAAGAAACAACAGCCAGGGCAGCCCCTTTTCGTGGCAGGATACTCCCAGATAGGCTTGTGGAAAAATACCCTGAGTGAGTGAGTAACCCTCACCTCTGGGAGTGTCTGATTGATGTTAAAGTGTGGTGACTTTCTGCAAATGTTGATAAACTCACAGACAAAAGCATTTAGAAAGAAGACATAAGAAAAAGTTAATATGCAAGGAGGTGAAAGGAATCAGATTTCAAAAGGACTGACCCTCCATGTAAAATGTAAAGAACCAAATGAAGGAAACCAGAAGATTACAAATTGGTCATATTCATGTGACTTTGTTCTTAGTGGAACAGTAGTAACTTTTTCACATGATTATCATATACGCACATGTGGACATTATGAAATCATTTTTTTTTTGGTTAGGGAGTTAGGCAGGGTTATAGGAATTACTGAAGTTTTTGTTATCTTGGGGACCATACATAGACAGAGTGGTCCTATTAATTTTTTCCCTTTTTTCTTGACTGTGCCATGTCAATTGTATTGGAAGCAGAGTAAAAGGTCAGTTTTGCTTCCGGAGCTCCCTCCTTTGTTCAAGTTCCTGCCCCTAAGGTGCAGATTTACTCACATAAGATGCTTAGTGGTTTTCTGATTCATCATCATTAATTTGATGTTTTGTTTTACTTGAGTTTTATTTTCATAGAAGCAATGAGTGTTTAAACACAAAGACCCCCTTGATGTACATTTAATAAAGCTAGAGCAACATGATATTAAGGTTTAGAAGTTAGTACTACTACCCAGAGGCCTTGTCCCTAGGGATATAATTTACCTTTATGTCTCAGAAGTATTTTATTTTCCTTGTCAGTTTGTCCACGGAGATCAGGAATCAACAACCATCCATCCACTTCACTTCTACCAGGCTTTGCTCAAAGTACTTCTAACTTTTGGATGTATTAGAGTCTCACTTTTCTCTGAGGTACCTTTGTTTGTCAAAATTCCTGGCATGCCTTTCAGGCAGGGGTTCCATTAGCCATGAAACAGGCTGGAGACTAGTTTCGTGGGAGGACATTGGAGGCCTTATTCCCACATGTGAAGGCACAGTCTTACCTAATTAGATTAGATTTCTGGCATGATCATGGTTATAGGTTTGATTTATCCAATAATATCCCGGTTGGAAAAAGAACATATTATTGTTGAACCTATGCAAATAATATTATGGTTATGGAGAGTAAAGGAATTTAGTAAAGGCATTTTGTATAATATTTAACCATTGTTGTTATTTTTCTATCTAGTTATTTTTTGTAAAATCACTATCCTTAAGTTTCCTCTCATGATTTATTAACTTCTAATCTATATTCAAATCTTTCATAGGATTTTTTTTCTAAATCCTGAGGGTTCAATTGGAACAAGATACCATTTAAAGAGGTTTTCATACCAGTTCGAACAAGTGTAATATGTTAAATTGAGAGTCAGTGCTAGATTAAGAAGAAAGAAAAGGGTTTTCCTGACATAGTCAGAGTTCCATTTAAAATAGAACCCTGACCACAATTAAATCAGTTCATTGCATTTATCTAGTTTTAGGGAATTACTTTGTGTATTTTTAATCTTAGACCAAACAGTCTGTTTCCAAGAAGTCATTTGCTTCTGGGATCCTGATTCGGTCTCTCGGTACAGTCTTACTGTTGGTGGTTAAGATACTGGCTCATAACCGGAAGCCTGTACCTCTGAATCTATTCCCTGTAGCTTCACCTGTCAAAAGTATCTGGTTCAGTCATTTATTTAGGCTCTTTTGATATTGCTTTCAGCCTCAATTTCTGATTTGTTTTTGTAGCAGGGACATTTAGATAAGTATAAGAAAAAAGCAGAAAATATTTGTGGGTGATAAGACTCAAAGGCTCTGGTTAATTTATTATAAAAACCCTAATATCAGAATGTAGAAAAGTAAAATTCTCTACTGAGATACAGTAAGCATTTGATTTTGAGGATTTAGCTGATGCTTATCCTGAGAGTAAGAACTCAATATAAACAGTGAGGGCATTGTCAAATCTTCTGGGTCTTTAGTTTATTCCTATGCATTCTGACATAGAAAGCCAAGATGTCTCTTTTTTAAATTAATCAATTCACTGATAGTTATTGTGCCCATCTATGAACATGAACGTAAGTGTATTTCTGACATAAAATCTCATAATTACTGCAACATTTATATTAATAACATTTATTTTTATATAATTAATACAGAGAGGTTTAGCTTCTCTTTTTTACTTGCTGGTTTTTCATATTGTGGACATAAGAGTGTTGAGTATATTAAAACTAGAGAATGACAGATTATTTCAATTATTTCTTATTTCTTCGATATTATCTCTTTTCTTATAAGGTGAGAGCTCGAATTTTTATGATACCCACTGGACATCTGGGAAACTCCAAAAATAATTTAGGTATAATAAATACCTTTATAGATTTGGTGTTCTGACTTTGGGTCCTGAATTTGGGAAAGATAATATCAAAAAGAGTTGTCAGAAGAAGCATGATATGAACATTAGTCATAGATGCACAAAGACAGGAAATGGTTTCAGATAATATTTTAAATAGACACAGCAGTGAGTAAAAATAATTATTAGGAATTCTAACTTTTTCTAACTGAAGACCTGTTAAAATTGATTAAAAAGTATGACAAAAAAACCAATGAGTTACAGAGTATTTTACTAAGAAGGAGAACCATTGGTATCTGGGCACAGAAAGCTTTTTAACTCTTCTCTTTTTCATTCTTTGTTTTTGTTAGGAGCATTCCACATACTCAAGGATCAATTTATTGTTTTCACAGAAGGAGACTCAAATTCTTACTTTACTCTTTTTGGTTACCATCCTTGTAGCAATTTGGAGTAAATGATACATAAGCCTTTTCACCTTATAAATAAACCAATTATCACTGGGCCAATTTTAAAAAGATTTTATTTGCTCCTTTCAAACTCACTATATTACAGGCATTACAAGAACAGGCTAATAAGTTTAATTTTTCATGTCTACATTTGTGGTATACCTTCAAGTTATCTTCTATTACCCTCTTTCATGGTCTGGCACAACCAGAAAATTTTATTTAAAACAAAACAAATAAAACACATCTGTCATCTTGCATACATATCTGTCTACAATCAAACACATCTTTAAAACAAATTCTTAAAAAAGTAAGTTTATACATCCATTTTAACCTACTAACTGATGGCAAGAGTAAAATAAAACTAGTGTTTTCAGGCATACAAGACTGGTACTAATAGCTTGATTTTTTTTTTACCAGTTTAAAGTCTTAAAGTTAACTAACGATTCTGAAAATACCACTTGAACTGACATATTGTGGAGAAATAAAAGTTTGTCAACAACCATTTAATGACAGAAATTGTCTCTTTTAAGAAATGGAGGCAAGACAACTGAATATCCATATGTAAAAAGTGACATTGGACCCCTACCTCACACCATATACAAAAATTAACTCAAAATGGAGCAATAACCTAAATATAAGAGCTAAAACTATAAAACTCTTAGAAGAAAACATAGGGGTAAATCTTCATGATTTTGAATTTGGTAATGGATTCTTAGATATAACACCAAAAGCACAATGATAAGAGAAAAATATACATTAGACTTCCTCAAAATTAAAAATTTTTGTACATCAGAGGACATGATCAAAAAAATGAAAAGACAACCTATAGAATTGGAGAAAATATTTTCAGTCATGTATCTTATAAGGGTCTAGTATTCAGAATATATAATGAACTCTTACAGCTCAACAACAAAAAGGCAAACAACCAAATTAAAAAATGAGCAAAGGACTTGAAATAGACATTTCTCCAAAGAAGATGTACAAATGGCCAAAAAGCACATGAAAAGATGCTCAATATCATTATTCATTAGAAAAATGCAAAGTAAAACCACAATGAGATATGACCTTACACTCAGTAGGATAGCTAAATAAAGAAAAAAAACCAGAGAAAATAATAAATGTTTGCAAGGATGTGAAGAAATTAGAATCCTTGCACATTGCTGGTAAGAATGTAAAATGGTGCAGCTATGTGGAAAAAAATTTGATGACTTCTGACAAAGTTCAACGTGAAATTATCGTATGACCCAGCAATTGTATTCCTGGGTATATACACAAATTGAAAACAAGTACTTAAACAAATACCTGTACATGAACATTCATAGCAACACTATTCACAGTAGTCAAAAGATGGGAACAAATCAAATGTCCATCCATGGATAAATAGATAAAGAAAATATATGTACATTCAATGGCATATTATTCAATCATAAAAATGAATGAAGTGTTGAAATAGGCTACAGTATGGATGAACCTCAAAAACATTGTGTTAAGTGAAGGAAGCCAGACACAAAAGGCTACGTATTATATTATTCCATTTATATGAAATATGAAGAAAGAACGGGAAAGTCCATAGAGGCAGAAAGAAGATTGACAGTTACCATGGGTTGGGGTTAGGGAGGAACAGGGAGTGACTGCTTAATGTGCACAAGGTTTTTTTCCGGGCTGGCGAAAACCCTAACTAGTTTTGGAACTAGATAGAGGTGGTGTTTATACAATACTGTGAATGCACTAAATGCCACTGAATTGTATGCTTTAAAATGGTTAATCTTATGTGTATTTCAATTAAAAAATAGAACTTTCACATAAATGTATATGTATATATACATATATATATGATATATACATATATATATGATATATGGAATTATAAACTTTTAACAAGAGTAAGCCCTTTCGAAGGACATTAGTTATTATAATTTATCTAGCTGGACAAATAATTTTACATTTTTATAATAACTATAACTTTCTTGACTCATGAAACTTTAAAGCATTCAAATTAATTAGGCTTTCCATGAGAAAATAAACCCGCTTTTTACATAAACTAGAGTATTATTTTTTGTATTGTGATAAAATCAGGAAGAAATATAATTGGTTTGAATTAAAATTTTCAGCTTGAATAAGACTTTATCTTAGACTTGTAAATAGATTTATACTTTATAAACTTCTATTTATAAACCAAGTACTAAAAATTCTTTAAATTATGTTTAAAGGGACATTCTAAAATGTGTCCCTTTGCATTTCTTTGTTTTTTATCTTGTCACCTATAACCAAGGCCATTAATTTGTCTCCGAGGTAAACTTGTTTGTTTCTCTGAAGTATGGATTTAGCAAACTTTTGATGTTTTTCTGAATGAATCTGCACATTGAAAATATTAAATTTGATTTTCCACCTTCTTTCTGCAATTACTTTAAAATTTATCTTAAACCTTTAAAAGTATTATTTTAAATTTTATGTAAGTGTATTTTAGTTTTGATACACCAGTCAAGACACAGGCTCTGCTAAATATAAGCAACTTTATAATGTAAGCTGTTAATTTTTCCCTCTTTGATGTTAGATCCAAGTGAGCTATTTAGCCATAGACTGCACACAAAATAAAAGATCTTTATAACCAGTTTATCTCTGCAAGTGTTTTGAGAGGTGTGGGGGAGAGGAAAAGAAAAGGAGAGGTGGGAAAAGGGAAGGGAGGGTAGCCATAAATACCGAATGTAATAAAACTGTATTAAGAGGCCGGGCGCGGTGGCTCACGCCTGTAATCCTAGCACTCTGGGAGGCCGAGGCGGGCGGATCGTTTGAGCCCAGGAGTTCGAGACCAGCCTGAACAAAAGCGAAACCCTGTCTCTACTAAAAAAATAGAAAGAAATTAACTGGACAACTAAAAATTTATATATAAAAAATTAGCCAGGCATGGTGGCACATGCCTGTAGTCCCAGCTACTAGGGAGGCTGAGGCAGGAGGATCGTTTGAGCCCAGGAGCTTGAGATTGCTGTGAGCTAGGCTGACCCCACGGCACTCTAGCCCAGGCAACGGAGCCAGACTCTGTCTCAAAAAAAAAAAAACAAAAAAAAAACTGTATTAAGAGAGGCTCATCACCTTCAATTTTCAAAAAGAGAAAAATATTTCTTTTTTCACACACACAAAAAGAACTAGCAGCTTCAGTCTTATAATTTCAGCTAGAGGTCAAAAATAAATGCAGAACATAAAACTCATGGATCCAGCCATTGCAGAACTCAAAAGGCTGTTTGCCTTTAATAGGCACAGGAAATTTTCCCAAGTGATATGAGCTCATAGAAGGGGACATATTCTTTGCTGATGACTTTGATTTCTGTATCAAATCTTGTTGTCAGCTTAGAATATTTCCAAAACATGTCTCTCTTCATTACATAGAGTGTATGTACTAACATTTCAACAACGGAAGATATCAGAATCCTCAAATCAAATAAACAAAAATGATGGATAAACCTATTCTGTCATTTGCCACCTGATAGAGATCACAAATGTAGATTTTTTATCTCTCAGCCATTAATAAGGAATAAATTATTACTCTTCCTCAAACCAGAAATGGAACCAGACTTGATCTAGAAACACGAATAGAAACAAAGCCAGAAAACTACAGAATTAGGAAGAAAAGAAGAAGGGGGGAAAAAAAGGCAAAAAGTGATAGTAAACTCTATTGTTGCATGAGAGATTCATTTTGGAGACGAAAAAGGCATGTCTCAGCTTAAACAGCACATGAGATAAGTGCAGTTCTTAGGTAAAGTAGTTTAGTCAGCTCAGATGGCTGAAGGTAAGGGTTAAAAAAAATTTTTTTTAATTTTTTTAAAGAAAATTAAAGTTTATAGGACCTGCTCAAGTTTTTATTAGCTCGGGAGCCACAACTAGGCAGGGTATCTGTGTTGTTTTGGGTTTATTCAAGGTGCAAAGTTATTTTTCTTTTTTTCTATGTTATGTCATATGTTTAACTAAAATGGAAGCAAGGGTGTGTCAGTTTTGTAGATATGACAATATGCGGTGTTTCCTGGAGACTTTGGGGGACTCCACCCACACCCGGAAAGTTCACCCGGCAAGTCCCTCAAAGAATGAACAAGTCCTGAATATGAGGCTGGGTGGCTGCTCGTGTTGTGACGTATAGCTGGACTTTTTAGGACAGTGCTTCCTAATCCTGGGTGTACGTTAGAAATATTCAGGGAGCTTTTTTAAAATAACAATTCTCAGGCTTCACCTCTAGAGAATCTGATTTAATTCATGTGAGTTGAGCCTTGGATATTAGAATATTGTTTTATTGTTTTTTAAGTTCCCCAGATGGTTCTGTATGCAGCCAGTATTGAGAAGCAACATGTACCACCCCAAGTTTTGCGAAAGCTGCTTCCATCTACCTAAAGTGAGACTACCTAAGCTTCTGAGTTATAGTATATGCTTTTAAAGCTGCATCAACATATTTTTCAAATCCTGCTGGAGAAACAGGAAACAAAGCTTGTGTTGCAATTTGTAAACCTAAATTATGGCACTCTAGGGGCAGTAGACAAAGTCCAGTCCTGGGAGCTGGGAAAAATAGTTTGATAACACATATTTGAACTAGAAGAAATCATTTAAAAAGAAATCCATCAACCATCATTTTTTCTTTGAGATGCATATATATCCTTCTGTGAGACCTTAGTATTTGATCATTGAGATTAACAAACATATTTTGATTATCTACTCTATACCATGCTTATATTAAGCCTGATGTCTTCCTGCCGGGAAAGGATATGGAAAGGAATGATGTTGGGGAAAACTCTAGAGCAGTATTTCTCAGAATATGTACAAGGACATAAACGTCTGTTGAAAAAAGAAATCTACATTTAGCTAACTCTGGGAGATATTGCCTGCTGTTCTTATCCTAGTGATTCATAACGCATGTTAACATTTTAAGGAATCTAAGAAATCCTGTACTAATTAAATCAGCAGTTTCCAGACTTCAGTGACCAGGGATTTTCTTCCTTCCTTCCTTCCTTCCTCCTGTCTCCTTCTCTCCCTTCCTTCCTTCCTTCTTTCGTTCCTTCCTTCCTATAACCGCCATTATCATACCGCAGAATTAGTGGTCCATAGAATATATTTTGAGCAATGCTGCATTTACAGGATTTTATCTCTAGTTTTTTTGGGGGGGTGGAGTAGGGAAATAAGTCTCCAATTTATTTGAGAAATAAATGCTTCATGCTAGAGCATTTTTTAAATTTTTTTATTTTTAAAATTTATTTTATTTATTAACATTTTTTTTTTTTTTTTTGCTAGAGCAAATTTGAAGTTTCCAAGAGTTATTTAGGGAGTATGGCCTAGGCTGAGGCTGGAGTTGCCGCCAATAGAATTATTTTTCTAACACCTCTATTTTGGTGCATGTTCCATGACACTGTGTTGTGTTTATGGCCATCTCTGCCATTAGACTGTGAGATACTGATGGGTGAGACATGTGCCTGTGTTGAGTGAACGAATGAATGGACCATGTTTCTGCTGTGGTGGGGCACTGGTAGTAGTGCCATGTTCCCCTCCACCACCCTAAATTCCTAGGCCTGGAATTAAATGCATCTCACTTGCTCTAACAGATAATTACACACCAAAAGGCCTGGTTGAGCAGGAGGTATTCTTTGCTGGTGACTATTCATTAACCCAGTCTCCCCAGAGAATCTGAGAGGCAGACGCCAGGAGGCATCTGTTCTCTCTGTGCCCCGCTTAACCTTCAACTGGGGCCCAAGGAAATTAGCTCGTTACAACTTAGATGCTTTCCTTGCACAGGCCTGATGGTACTTCTTTCTATATCGAGTCTTGTTGCCAGCCTAGAATATTTCTGAAACATGTCTCTCTTCACTTTATAGGATATTTGTGCCAGCATTTCAACATCATAATGTTTTCAACATATTACTGAAATTACTTTTATCTTCCACGTTGTTTCAGTGACAAATGGTTTACAAGATTATAAATCTCACGAAACAGTAATGTGAAGACAACAGCAATCTTATGCAAAATTCATAAGTATTGTCTGGAGGAAGTTAGCAGGAGAGAAAAGAACTTAAAAAAATGCTATTATGACTATTATCATTACTGCAGATGATTATTATTAAACCATCATCTTGATACTTTTGACATTTACCCAAATAATTAGTTGCTGTGAGTTAACTAGTCACTATGCATTTATTGTGTGCCTCCTGACAGCCAAACCCTACACGAGAGGATAGAGTAATAGGCAAAACACCTCCTGCCCTGGGAGAGTTTCCAATATAGTTAACAAGACTATCTGTGAACAGAAGCGATAAATGTATGCAAAAGCAACTCAATATGAAGTGATTGAGGCAAAATGATACTTCTGTGTTTAAGGCCTGTAGACCAAAGAAAGGGTCAGGAGAGGGTGGGTTAATCAGGAAAGATGGAGAAGATGAGTTTTTGGTTTTTATTTTGAGACAGAGTGTTGCTCTGTCACCCAGGCTGGAGTGCAGTGGCATCATCATAGCTCACTGCAGCCTTAAATTCCTGGGCTCAAGCAATCCTCCTGGCTCAGCCTCCCAGATAGCCGAGGCTACAGGAATGCACCACAACTCCTGGAAAATTTTTCTACTTTTCCTTTTGTGGAGACAGGGTCTCACTATGTTGCTGAGGCTCGTCTTGAACTCCTGGGTTCAAGCAATCCTCCTGCCTCTGCCTACCAAAGTGCTGGGATTACAGATATAAGCCACTGTGCCCAGCCAGAAGATAAGTCTTAAAGGAGGAATTGTGGCATTTACAGGTAAGAGAAATAAACCTGTATGGAATAGGGACCAAATTCTAAAGGAATAAATATGTATTAAGTGAATTCTTTAGAATAGTACTTGTACATTGAATAAACAAAAAGATGTTATTTTGCAAAGATTTGCTCATGCCTTTAATTTTCAAGTGGAAACGTAAGTGACAGGTGATCAGGGTCTTAAGAATGTGACACCTAGTGCTGTCATCATTGATGTCCAATGAGGAATGAAAAATGCCTAGCTGGAAGGATGAAAACCATTTAAGATCACAGTTTCTGTCCTCCTGGCTAAGGGGTCCGGGAAAGGGGAATAAAAGCCCTGTGCTCCAGAACAGCAATCTGCAGCCCAAACCTGTATTTCTTTCTGAAACTCGTATTGGAGGCAAATATTTTCCCCCAGGCCCAGGATTTAATGCACCAGAACTGGGAAGCAGTTTAAAGACTATAACGAGGAAATTGAATCTGAGCACTCCCTAACCCTTTCAAGACGTTGATAACTTTCTAAATTTAGTCTGTAGAAGGTGAAATTCTTGTAGGAGAGAGTAGTGCTCACTCTGCCCTGTGGATGCTGAGATGTTTACAGTCGATGTGTTCAGGTGGAAATTTGATGTTGAAGTGAAGAAAAATAGTGACAAACAGCATGAGGTGGGCCTGGCATGGGGCAGGGAACCGGGGTACAGCAAGAAGAATTAGAAGAGAGGAAGAGGCTGGGCGCGGTGGCTCACGCCTATAATCCTAGCACTCTGGCAGGCCGAGGCGGGTGGATCGAGGCGGGTGGATCGGGTGGATCGCTCAAGGTCAGGAGTTTGAGACCAGCCTGAGCAAGAGCGAGACCTGTCTCTACTAAAATTAGAAAGAAATTATCTGGACAACTAAAAATATATGTATAGAAAAAAATTAGCCGGGCATGGTGGTGCATGCCTGTAGTCCCAGCTACTCAGGAGGCTGAGGCAGGAGGATCGCTTGAGCCCAGGAGTTTGAGGTTGCCGTGAGATAGGCTGACACCACGGCACTCTAGCCAAGGCAACAGAGCCAGACTCTGTCTCAAAAAAAAAAAAA